>JAWNLD010000678.1:7237500-7410000 GCA_035041545.1 Drosophila colorata
CAGCAGCAACAACAACAACAATAACAGCAACAAATGGCCCCGAGTCGTGCAACATTGCGGCGTGCAGCGTGAGTGCTGACGGCGGCGGCGGCGGCGGCAGAGTGCGGGCAGGCACAAACTGCAATGACTGTGCGATTATGCCAATGGTAGCGACGTCTAAAACAAACGATTTGTCACAGCAGCAGCAGCAACAACAACAACAAGTAAAAGCGCCATTGTCGGACTGAAACATACCCTGAACCTAGCTGGGAGCTCTTCCTCAAAACCTTTATGGGCTTTTGTCCGATTTCTATGATATGTTACCGATGGTATTCAAATTTGTTATTATACCAAAAATCAATATTTTTAGGTAGTGGTGAAAGGTGTTCAAAAACTAAAATATTTTTGATCTTTGTATAAAAACAGAAAAGCACCTTCCTAAGCTAGTCTTTCTACCTCCTATTATTTCCGAGAGATATGCTCCAAATACCTAGAAACTACATCTAATATATATTAATATATATTTTATGGTGTCGGGCTTTTTGGGCATAGCCAGTATACTCTTTAAACACTAATTTCAATGTATACAGGGTATAACAGTAGTCGAGTCAAGTTTTATTACCAGCGATGAATATTGCCTCAAACCGCAAACATTTGCTCAATATGCGGGCGAGGCCAAGGAGTAATAGCAAGAGGAAGAAAGGGATAGAGAGACAGACAGACAGAGGGGTAGAAGGACAAAAGCAAGAGCAAGAAAGTTGAGTGTGTAAAGGGCGTGAGCAGCTCACCAAATGTGGGCGTGTGCCAGCATTCGATTTTCAACTCCAACTCCGGCACCAGCAACTGCATCAGCAACAGCAGCAGCTCATCGAGAACATGACACCGGCTGTCCACCAATACACCACCCCTTCCCCCCACCCCTCCCTCTGAACTCCCCACGTCAGTCCACAGACATGCGTCTCAGCGTCCGCCAGCTGCAAGTGACAGTAATTGTTTTATTGACATTGATTGACACGGCAGAGGCACAGAGGCAAGTTGAAGTTGGGGCAGCGGCAACAGCAGCAGCAGCGACAGCGGCAACAGCCTCGACAAGTCAAGCCAAAGACAAACTGCAATGCCAATGCCAATCCCAATTCCAATCCTTACACCAATCCCAATTATTCTGCGAGCTCAAAAATGAGCAAAAGATTTCAATTTCATTTTGATAGATCGCATTTGCGTTGGGTTTTTTGAAAAGTGTTGGGTTATTGAAATGTAATGCACTATGATATACCCTATAATCCACAATAATAAATTATATTGATTTTCAGCAATTGTTCCACAACAACTTGCTAACTTCATATATTAAATCCAGCTTAACAATTAGGCTTGGTTTAGGTTATTTTTTTAAATACATATAAATAAGTATATCTTGAAGAGAGCTTTGTTATGAATAGCAAGATATGCTAACATTAACCATTTCTACAGGCATTTGCTTAATTATGGTAGATATTTTTGCGAAGTAGAAAATAGTAGAAATAATAAAAATAGTAGAAAATATGTATCTATATCTTTAAAAGACATTTGAAATTCATGGCGTTGGGTTTCAATATGATATTTTATTACAGAATGCAACGTTTAGTCTGATTTCAGGATATTTGATATTCGTGCATTGATCCATTGCAATCCTTTTACTTTCTGACTTTGGCCTGCGGCAGACCGGACCGCTCGGCTCCCCATTGCTCGCCTCCTTCAATTGTTTACCCTTGTAAGCTGCTGATTAAACCAAGCAAAGCTGCAGCAACTGCAAGCAGTTGCGCTCGGAGCTGATTCTGCTTCTGCTTCTGCTTCTGGTGCTGCAAGGCGGGAGGAATACATCGGTTTCTGGGTGTTTCAGCACAATGAATGCTGTGCTCCATTGTGCTAAAGACAATTGTTTGATTTTCGATATGTTTTCGTTGCCTGGTAACATGATGATGATGTGAATGATGGGGATGATGATGATGGTCGTGGGTTAGAGGGGGAGTTGAAAAGGAAGTTGGAGCATTTTTGCTGTCGCTGCCCTTTTTTCATTTTGCTGTTTGTTCTGCATTTGGATTCAACGAAAGATGAGAGAGGCGAAGAGGCAACGGCGACTGCGGATTAGTGCTTATGTAATGCACACATCAATCTAAGGCGCCAGCTGTAGCAGCAGGAAAAGTAGTCGAATTTCGACTTGGCTATTTTTTTCTTTTCATTTTTATATCCATTACGAGGTTTTTGCTTTTGTTGTTGTAGCTGTTGTTATTGTTGCTCCAGTAATTGGTTCATATTAATTATAAAAGCGCATTGGCAACAGAAAATTTATTTGGCTTATATTTCGATTTCGATTTCGATTTTTGCTGTTCTCTCTGTCACTCTCGTCCACATTCGTCATTTGGCCTGTCCACACGTAGCTGGCTTCTGGCTTTGCCAGGGGCAGTTCCCCAGAGCAACCGACTTGGAACTGAAATGCGATGCCTAATTAGTTTTGCGCTGCTGAATCCAATTCCAATGATTATAATGATGACGCAGACAACAGACGATGACTTTTGCTTAGCTCAAGCCCCGAGCAACATTTAGGGCTTATCAGCGAGCAACATGCGAGAGTAAGAAAGAGAGAGAGAGAGAGAGAGAAAGCGGGAACGAAAGCGAAAAAGAGAGAGAGAGGAAATAATACAAGAACGTCATAACTTCTTGGTTTTCGGTTAAGCGGGCTCTTATCACTCAAACTTAACGCAATTTCCATATTGCTGCTGTTTTGCCCTAACGAAGCATTTCACATTTGCCATGAGTCTTGCAGCTGGCACAGTATCTGAAGCGATGAATACATATGTATGTGTGTGCGTGTGTGTGTTTGTTTGGGCTTGTGTGTGGATAAGCAGATTTTAGCAAACTAATCTCTACTCTGTACAAGTGTTTTAAGAATTTAGCTAGTGGTCAAGTATATAAATAAAAAACATACTGAAATAAAGCAACTAAAAAACAAATTTGGGTTCGAATCGCAGGCCAATACCCTGTACTTAAGATGTAAATGCTTGAAATAAGTTCAGTTTTTTGGATCTGACAACCAAATTTTTAGGCATATATCGGTACTCTTTCTTGTTTATTGCTAACACTCGAATTACGCATAACTTTAGCCGCACTTTAACTTATACTCAAGGCTTGGCAGAAATAGTTTCTCAAATATTCCCATTTAACAAAAACCAAAACAAAACAAGTAAGATGGCTCTAGTCGGGTGCCCCCGACTAGAAGATACCCTGAACCCAGCGGCGAGCTGTCGTTACATACATTTAAAGCTCTATGCATTCATACACACAATCACAAAGTCACACATACACAAGGCGCAAGGTGCGCACTTTGCACATTGGATGCGCTTGGCCCCACTATGGAAAATGAATTCTTGAATAACTTCTAAACTGAGAGTATATTCGTTATGAAATTTTCAGTGCATCCAAATCTATGTACAAATCAAAGCTCAAGTAGTATTTGATTTGCGTGTTTTTAATATGGGGGGCGAATGGAGGAGGCATCCAAAATCCGAAATATTCATTATCTGCGTATCCTTTACAAGCACATATTTAACTTAATTTGATGGCTCTAGCTCTTATATTCTCCGAGATTTGCGAAGAAAACCAAGTATTAAAATCGATTTTTATCGATTAAAATGAAACGGAGCAAGATATCGAGAAAAAATTATAAACTTGTACTGCGTATGGATTAGGAGAATCTATAGTCGTTTAGTTTAGGTTTCTAGCTTTTGTAGTTTCCGAGATCGCTGCGTTCATACAGACGGACGGACGGACGGACGGACAGACGGACATGGCTAAATCGACTCGGCTCGTCGTCTTGATCAAGAAAATATATACTTTATGGGGTCGGAGATGCTTCCTTCTGCCTGTTACATACATTTGCACAAACCCAATATACCCATTTTCAATGGGATCAGGGTATAAAAACAACACAGAACTAGGAGCCCCGCAACGACAAGAACTTTGGAGCTGATAACGTGCAACAGCAACAGCAACAGGAAATGTCCAGTACGAAACCAAAATGAAGAGGGAAGAACAGCAACAGCAAGAAGAAGAACTGCAGGGCAGACAAGTGGTTAAGGCCTGGGGAACGGCCTGTTCTATGCTAAAACCGAAAACCTGGTGGGCAAACCGTAGAACACAAAAACCTTGTCGAACGATAAAGTTGCCGTCCGTCCTTCGCCATAACTCGGGTGCATAAATCTTGAATGGGGCCTCGGTTGGGCGACTGCAGCGCTAGGTGACATCTTTGGTGACTGGTGGCTGGTGACTGGTCGTTCAAGTCGGAGTGAAACCACGTCCAGATCGCAGACAGCCCCTGCAGCACTGCATAATAAATTGCAGCCATGGCGTTATAAATATTCCAACTGCCCACAACGCAACGCCCTCCCTTGCTGCCCTCGCCCTCCACCTTGGGCCGGAGACTGACGCAGCTCGTTGGCGTCTGTTGATAAGCATCTGGGCAACAATTTCGCACATGACCAATGCATGAAGATTACAACTGCTAACTGAAATGCTGACACAGATAAAAAACGAATAAGGAAAAAAAGTTGCAGTAAATTTTAATGAAATAGTCGAAGAATAGTCCAATTACCTATAACTGGTATACTCTGTAATATATATATATAAAGTAAAAAGAGTGAAATTTAAGTATAATTCAAATATAATAATATATACAATTTTATAAATCCCTTTACTAGTATTGATTTGTTTATGCTTTTTTAAATAATTCTCACTTTTAGGAATATAAGGTAGGTTTTGTCCGAGTATAAGTTTTTAAAATTACCAACATTCAGCAAAAACATATCTAGCAGTTAAAAAAGTTAGTTTGATAAGTTTTAATTAAAATGAATTTAAAGGGTATTTTTTTGCTACTATTAAAAGTATATATATTATTAATATAAAATATCATTATCTAAATGCATTTGGACATTTTAATGTTGTCTACTAAACTTATATAAAAGTAATTTATTATTAAATTGATTAAGTGATCGCAAGCGAGCCTATATAATATTTTCGAAAAACTTTGTAGGATATATTTTCGCCACTCTCATCTGCAACTTATGAGAAGCTTTTCAGGTTTTCTTTTTCGGTTCTGCCTTGCGGCATGTTGTATACTTTCAGGTAGCCAACTAAAAAGTGTTAAATGGAAAACAATAATAACAATCCGGAGGTGGTGGGCCGAGGACCCTGCGGACAAGCCCATTAAATTGTAACTGGTTTGTGTAGAGCCGGGCTCAGTGGACGAAATATGCGGCGAGGACAATAAATTAATGCGATTTATTGCAGCGATAAGCGCGAATGAAACTGTAACGGGGATTGGGACAGCGCTGGCTTTGGGGTAGGGATGTGGCCTCAAGGGGCCGTTGCAAGGGTGCGTCTTCGTGTGTGGGCTTGCCCAAAGATAACGCACACACGGGCCGGCCTGGGTGGCATGCAAAAATGTTGTGTGTTGGTGGGGGGTTGTGTGTGTGTGTGCGTCTGTTTGTCCACATGCGTGTCTTTCGTCAAGCGACTCGAAATTTATGATGCCACGCCTCCTGCAGCCAGAAATGTGTCCCCTACCCTGTCAGATAAGTAGCTCGTACTTCACATTTAATTAGGACTCAATGCGCATTAAGAAAATGCCCCAGAAGTGTCTCGAGGCACGCCCCCTTGTGTCTACCCATTCAGCCCGCCCCCGTCTCTGACCGTGTCTCTGACTCTGCATCCGCATCAAAATGCCATTTTAATTAAAAAAATTTTCGTCAAATGATGTGTGAGAAGTCGATAGAGCAGCGGGCGCTAAATCAGAAAGCCAAACAGGATAAACAGAAGCTCAGCGCAGGGGTGGAGCGCTAGGGTAGGGGCTGTTACTCTGACAAGGGTGTCTGGATTAAAAAAAAATTTAAAAAAAAAGTGAGAGTAAAGGGAAAATGCAAAGTCCCGCGCAAGTACGAGGCAAAGCGCGGAATTGTGCAAACGCTTTTCCGTGCGCTGTGAAAATCTTGGTGAAAATTTGTTGAGCGTGCAAACTGTGCTATGCTGGTGGTTGGCTTCGAGTTTGGGTTTGGGGTTCGCCCAGGGGTGCGGGTGCGGGTTTTGGCTTTGGGTTGGAGCTTAGCTGCTCTCTTTCTCGCTAAGTGTCTGTTGCCCGGCAATAATTGCATGAAATGCCCAAAATTTGTGCTGAGTGCCGCACAAAACGTTTACAGTGCGGACGAGGGGTGATGAAGTGGTTGCCGGCGGGAGGGGGAGGAGCGGTCTGGTCTGAACTGGTCTGGGCAGACGCTAAGCCGGCGCTGTTGTTGCCGTCTCTTCCCAGCCACTAAATCACAACCAAAAGCCGCTGTTAAAACATGAGCCAGCCCCGTAATGGGTGGTTGCGAAACGACAGCACTAAAACCGGGGAAACTCTGAAGGAAGGGGAGAAGGCAACCCAAAGGGCTGATAGTTGCAGCCGCAGCAGCAGCGGCAGGCCACGTGCTGGCCCTGTAGCAGTAGCAGTAGCAGCAGCAGCAGCAGCAGTAGCAGGGTATGGCTCGAAGCCATGGCAACTGATACACCAGCAATTTTATAAGGGGATCGCGGCAATCGCAGCTCGAAGTGCTCGTTAGCCATGGAAGGGCTCATCCATTATTCAATTTTAATCTGAATGTGAAACTTAATCAATATGTGCATCTGATTTTCTCTTTATGATACAATAAGCAAGCACAGATTGGCGGAAAATTTGATCAAATGGTAAAAGACCCAGCATTAAATTGCAATTTCATTTCAAGAAAAACCACCTTTAAATTACAAAATAAAACGCAATATAACGCAATATATATATAGTCTAGAAAAGATAGATAGATTAATAATGCAATTAATAAATTCCTATAAAAGTTGCCTTAAACGTAAATCAAAGTCGTTAAAGCATCACCTAAAAATGGGGTGAAAAGACTATGTTGGGTATATGCAATGTTCGTCTTGCTGGCCGTCGTCCGTCTGTCTGTATGAATGCAATTTTTTTCGTCGCTATCGTAGCTAACATAACATTTGGAATATATACTCTATTATACCCCCGTCAGTATTAAGTTTTTTAGCTAAGCCAACTGGGGGCGTGGCAATTCGAATAAATTAATATAACTTGTTAAGTTTTACAGCTAGATAAATCAATTTTGATCAATTTTCTTGAGACAGATTACTGATTACCTCCTCTACGCCCTATGGAGGCGTGACAAATCGATTTAACCAATATATCTCTCTCAGTTTTAATGCTATTTGTTCAGACAGGTTAATGATGGCCTTCTCTAAAGAGCGCATATCAAAATGTATTCGATGCGCCCAGTTGAGGCGTGGCAAATCGATAAAAACCATAATTCTTGTGGACGGATTACCCGAGAAAAGCGTATCTCCCAAAATTTTAGAACTACATTCACCAAGTTTGGCAGGCATTTTTTTATTGGCCTTCGCAAAATATCGAGCTAAAAAATTTCGGCCATGCCCACTCCCGCCCCCACAAATTACAAAAAATTTATATTTTTCCAAAATAAAAATAATTAAAACCGTTTTCGTCTGTTTTAAGCTATTTTTATATGGTGAATGAGTATTGCGCTGTCGGTTACACCCGACTACAACATTTTTACTTTTTGTATTGTTAAAGTTGTATCCAGTCTACCAGGTAATTTTGATAAGTGATACCTTCCGTCAGTAAACTGCAGTTTAGACATTTATTAAAGAAAATTATTTTAAAAATATTTAAAAATTATTTTTTTTTTGATCCATAACAATGTTGTAGCAATAATTATATAAAAAATTTTTTTTTACGAATTTTTAAAAAGTTAAGAGTTTTCTTTAAAATGTAAATCGAATTAAAACCTTAAAAAACCAACTTGAACAATTATTAATTATTTGCATTTTATTGAAAATTGGTTTTGTTTATTTAATTAAAAGTTCTCATCAACCAATTAGAAATACATAATGGCTTAACAAATGTAGTAATAATATATGGAGGTATCTAAAGATACGTGTATGTACACGTCCTTTCATCCTATTGTTACGTTACAGCTCTGACACATTGCGAATATCCACGCCCATTTCTTCGAACTGAACGTCATTTTCTTCTCCATTCTCAATTTCGGCGACAAGCGGAGCATTCGCCTCATTTCTCCCGCTTCGAGTCAATCTCGATACAGCCGCTTTCTTCAGCTTGGCATAGGTTGTACGGAAAATTACCGCTTTCTCGTTGATTCCGCCTTTGTGTCTCTTCCAGCGATACAGAACGCTGCACACGACGACAACCAGCGATGTGGTCAGCATGAAGTACAGCATGAAGCGAACCGAGTTCGAGCCGCTCTGCCTGTCTGCGTCTCCTTTGAGATCATCCGGCTTGACTGGCCAGGTGATGCGCTTCTGAGGCGGCGGCGTGGGATGTGCTGCAAAATGCAAATGCAAAATACGGCATTTCTATAAGTTTGAATTGTTTATACATAAAATTAGGTTGGAATCATTGATCGTTGCTGGAAAGTTGAGATCGTAAAAATATCTATCGTATAACATATATATTTATTTAGGTAATGTTCTAATTAATTGGAACTTTCGATGCGAGGGGCTTAGAAAATGTTCATGTAAACATTTGAAGTACAGGCATGTATCATATATAGCCTGAATTTGCTCAATCAATTCCAGAATATCCAAATATTTTGTAATGACAACCTGGTTAATATTTAGCATAAACTAATTGTTCCTGGTGTACAATTTATTATAGCCATATTTTTGTTTTCAAGATTTTCGCTATATGTTTTTAGCGAAACTGATTATTTCTGATTTCCGTTTAAATAAAGAGGTTTCTAGTGAAAGTGCGATTGTTCCTCTGATTACTATATATAATGTTCTGATGAGGTTTGGCCGAGCTTAACATTTGTACTGCCTGAAGGTTGCACGAAAATAGCTCCAAAGCAGAGCAACAAACAATATTCTTTATGATATTTTTTCTCAATCTAGATGCATGATAAAAAAAATATAAAAATTGGTAAAATTACTCGTTCACGAAGTGAAAAGATTATATTGGGTTTGTGCAAGGTCTGTTCATATGAACGCAGTTTTATCTCCACTATTGAAGCTAGAGGCTTGAAAATTTGAATATATATATACGAGTCGGATAAAGTGTTAAGATTTTTGTGCCACGACCACTGGGAGGCTGGCAGGTCGATAATATGTTGAGACACCTCAAATCGATAAAATGTGAATACTTCCCACAATTTTATAGCTAGAGTCACCAAATTTGGTATGTAGATTGCAGGTGTCCTCCCTCAAAGATTGCCCATATCTCCCACAGTTGTTAAGCTAGAGTCACCTGCAAGCTCAAATCGGTACTACGTATATACTTCCCACAGTTTTAAAGCTAGATTCACCAGTCACTAGACGGATTCCTGATGACCTCACCCCTTTCGCCTCCACAAATTACTATATTCGATATTTATCTAAAATAACATTAATAATTAAGACCGATTTCGTCTGTTTTAATCTGTTATTATACTGTGCACGAGTATTGCGTAGTCGGCTACACCCGACTGCAACGTTCTTACATGTTTTTTGTCTCGAAATTTGGGATCTTTGATTTTTGCCCTATTTCTAATTTACCTGTTTTGGCACGTGCTGTGGTTGTTGTTGTAGATCGCGTTGTTGTTGTTGTTGTTGTTGCGGGCGTTGTTGTCGTTGCTGCTGTTGTTGATGTTGTTGTTTGAATTTTTGTAACGGGCGTTGTTTTTACTGTAGGCGTCGTTTTTTTTGGAGTTGTTTGTGCTTGGGGAGTTGTTGTTGTTGTCGTTTTGGGTGTTGTTGACGTTGTTGTCGATGTTGTAGGTGGAATTCTTCGCATTGTTGTTGGTTTCGGTGTTGTCGTTGTCGTCGTTGTTGTTGTCGTAGTTGTTGTTGTTGCGGTTGTTGTTGTTGTTGTGTTTGCTGCTGCCGATGTTGCTGTATCCTCCGTTGTTGCTTCTTCAAATTTGATGACACAGGAGATCAAATAGTCGAGACAACAGTTCTCCTGATCCACGCACGGCTCATCGCAGCCGCAGGATTTGTATAGCTTGCCATCGGCACGCAACTCATCATCAATTGGCGCCGACTGGCCGCAGCGCTGGCTGCAGTTCATCATGCCGAAGATCACTGGCTCCAGAGATTCACGCACCGGTGGCTCTGTGGTGGTGGTGTAGGCACCACCGCCGCACTCGCTGCCCGTCATCAGGCGGACGTCATCGATGGCAATATCGCCGAATTGGGCGCTCGCATCGGTGGCCGCAAATACGACCTGGAAGTTCTGCGACATTTCATCGATGGGAATCGTGTGCTCCAGCCATTGGGTGCCCTGGTTGCCCGATATTTCGAACTTTAAGTACCTAAACAAGGGAGAGATAAAGAGAGAGAGAGAGAAAGGAGGGAGTGAGTGTGAGCATATGCTGAGAGCGATATCGTGGCTTCAGCTTTTCGCCTGTACTCGTACTTGTTTCTAAACTGCATCGACATTTGCTCCACATTTAAATCCTGCGGCTTGACGAACACCCTCAGACCGCCGACGTCCGATCCGTACATGAAATAGTGGAAGCGGAAACAGCAGGCGGTCTTTAGGCTCAGCTCCCGCGGATAGATGGGCGAGATCAAGTAATGGGCGCCCACTGCAAATGGCGTTGTCTCCATCAGCATATAGTGTCCACCGTATTCGTTCTGTAGTGTGTGATCGTGCGGCGGACCCGTGCGATGCGAGTGAAAATAGTTGACGGTGGCCACACGACGCCAGGGCTGGATAAGCGCCACGTGCGGCACCCAGCCGCACAGATCCTCGCTCTCGAAATCGCAGGCGTGGCTTTGGCTGTGATTGCGATGCCGGCACACGCCCAGCGTTCGATCCCAGCTGTTGCCATTGCAATAGGCCAGAGCATTGCCAGCTACCACGAACTCGTCTTTGCACATGAGCAGGGCGGCGAGGCCGCGCTGCACTTCGATTGCGCCGTTGTCCGGATTTGGCGGTTGTGGACAGCCCGCCCCTGAATGAGATAAGAGATACACATATATGTAAATACACTAAAAATAAAAAAATAGTTTAACAAGTTCAGATGAACTGCCTAAAAATATATTTTTAGAATATATAAAAGCATATTTTTACCTACTTTGATACTCTGTTTATTAAGTGAAACGGATTATAGTAGTTAGGTTATTTTGTTTCAAACCCATTTTAAGCTAATGACTTGAAAGTTGAAATATCTATAATTGCAATCCTCAAGTATATGGATATTGTGTTTGTTGCAGCCCTCAAAGTCGGCGCTATTAAAAATAAAGTTAGGTCGATGATGCATTCGCTTTATCTGTCACTTCCACTGTCACATAATATTCTCATTGTCCCACTAGATAGATTAAAAATACAACAAAACAATAAAATAATATAATTGAGAGATAAAATCGGTTGAAATATTAGCTTTTGTCTGAAGATCTTTTTGGTTTCACAACACAACCTAACCGAATTTAGCACTTAGGAGCGTTACTATGCTCGTTCCACAGAAATGTAATCGTCACCCGGTATTTAATCGTCAGCACCCCGAAGATAGCTGTTCTTTCTTGTTTTCGCTCAGTGTGTGAATCTCGAATCTCTCGCCTGGTACTTACTGGCACAAAAGGGTCGGTCGCCATTAAGGCGTCCGGTTAATCCGCAACTGAGCATCGATTTGCCCATCAGCATATAGTTTTGATAGCATCGGAAGCGCAAGAAGCTTCGGCGCTGCATTATGGAACCATTGGCCAGACCGTCCGGCCTATTGCAGCGCGCTTCCGCCGGCTGCGGCTGCAGCTGTACCTGGAGCAGCAAAAATAGGGCCAATGCGACATACGCCCGACTGTTGTGCGACATTCTAACTACGGTTCAAGACTGAAGCGGATATCGTTTGTGCGAAGAGACTCCGTGTCCGTCGCCATCTCCGTCTCCGTCTCCGCCTCCGTCTCTCCGCCTGCCTACTCATTGCATTGTTTCTTCTTTTGCGACGATGATAAGTCGCCAGCTACCGATAAGGCGCACCGACTTCTATTCCGACTACCCACTCGAGGTTCCACTCAACTGTAGTCCTACTCGCCCTTTCATTCTCACTCATTGTTTTATTATTTTCGAGAATTCATAATACTTTATGTATTAACTCTTAATATATGTATACACTTATATAAATATATATATTACCAGGCTTTGTTCGGGCAAGGCATTTTTCATATATTTTAAAATTAGTTTTCGGCCAGCGCGGTGGAACTTTTTACCCAACAATTGTCCAAACTTTTGCGATGAGTTTTCTAAACAGGCGTACTCGGGTCACATACATCACAGTAAACTAAAAATCAGAGGAGCAGTATCCCCAAGGCCACTTTAAAAATGTTGCAAAATATTTACTTTCGAATATAATTGTATTTTAATTATCTTAAATAAATATTTATTATAACAGGCCAAAAATGTAATATTTGCATTTCAACATACAATATGCAAATACCTATACAACACGCTGAAGGACATCTCCGACGCCATAAAATCTATCTGCCCGTCCGTTATACCCTTTTTATCCATTTTCAATGGGTTCAGGGTAAAAAGATGTGGTCAAATTTAAAAACTGTGATAAGCCAATTGGCAGCAAGCTCAAACAATTTGGTATACATTCGCGAGTTAGGAGCTAAGGCGCTAAGTGAAGTGCTCAGTTTTCGTGTTTGTGTATGTGTATGTGTTATGTGTGATTTAGTGTATGTATGTATGAGTGCCAGGAGTTTAACCAAACAACATATATGTAGATGGGTCATCTAGAACAAAAAGTGGGACACTCATTTTCTGTGCGACAGGTCCCAGACAGGTCCCACACCAATTTCGGCTTTGCTCGGGTCCTCATTTCGTATGTTATTTGGTTAGTGGCTTAGGGCATCTCCTAGCCGTGCACTTCCGACTAGAGCTATTAAACGAAAGAAAAATACAATTTAATTAACAAATTATGTGGGGTTATCTAAAATGAGTCACTTGGTTTTATTTCTGTTTCACTTATTTATAGTATTAAGCCACAAAGCATTATAATACGACATAATTGTACTATGTGTTTTTTTATACTCGTTCATTAAGTATATTGGGTTTGTGCAATGGCAGTCTTAAGGTTCATCCGTCTATCCGTATCAACGCAAAAAGATACTTGAAATTTTAAATATATACTCGTGTATATCCGTGTCTGATAGTACTAAGATTTTTTGCATATGCCCACTGGGTCGTGGCAATTAGATAAAGTCGATACATAATTTATCTGACAGACTACAGACTACCTCTATAAATGGTAAATTAAAGTTTATATTACTTTTTGAATACCTCGGAGAACTTTCAAAACTCTGTTTGAGTTAAGAGTGCTGAGCAAAGAGAGCTATGAAAAAATCAAAGTGTTGATTTTTGTGTATAGGCTATATAAGATAACATAAGTTTTAAAACTGTATATAGGGTATGCCCTAGTCAGGCTTTCGCAACTAGAGCACTATTACATGCCCCAGCCTAGCTGAGTAATCGCTAGCTGCGCGGATTAAAAACAACTTTATTTTGTACCCAGGGTAATTCACAGTTTAGTCGTTTCCCTCCCCCCGGTCAACTGAATTGTGTTGTGCAGTGTTTTGGGCTCTATTTCGGGTCTATTGATATCAGATGCAATTATGCGCATCTCCTGTAAGTGAAACTAAATGGCAGCAGCTTCTTCCTGTCGCCTGCCTCCAGTCGGCCGACTTGAATTATTGCCATCTCCTGCTAAATAATTGCATTGCCCGGTCTTCCCTCCCCCACGCTCCACTCAATGGTGTTTCGCCCCTCCTTTTCCGCTGGCGCTGTGATTTATGTTTACTTCCGTTCGAGTCGCAATCAACCGACTGTCAACCGCCCCGGCGTTCACTTTTCGCCGTGTTGAGATAATCAGTCAATATTGACAACTACTTATTGGCACTTCCGCCCGCGCACCGCGCACCCTTGCAAACGCCCAGCACCCGCATCGTTGCCAATGGGGCCACGTGACCAGGCGCTGGTCCAGGCTCCGGCTCCAGCTCCAGCTGCAGCTGCTGCTGCTGCTGCTGCTGCTGCTGCTGCTTCAGCTCTGACTGCGTTCCGGGCACGTGGCGCGCGAGTGCGCGGCTGGGACGGTGGTATGGGACAGCTAGCCACGCTTGCAATTCACAATTTGAATTCCATTCATAATTACAATCGCGATTGCGTGGGTTGCTTCGGCGCAGGCGACCGGTTCGGGGTTGGATCTTTGGTCGCTTATCGCCATCGTTGCTTCCCGGCGCCGCATTTATGCCACTGCTCTGGGAGTGATGCCCATCCGCATCCCCTCCCTGTGGGCGTTGTTTAAACATTTGCTCATTATGAGTATAGCATTTACCAGCGCGCTGGTTTTAAACTTCAATATTTGCACTCAAATTACACAGCTGGGAAAAGATCTGTGAAATGGCCTCGCCAAGGTCTGATAATGCCTATAAAATGCCTGGCAACGCGTCCGGCCAGACATCGCACCCCATTCCCCCGGCCAAGTCTACCACCCTGTGACGGTACTTGGCTGCGGTTGCCAGGCGACCAGCCCCGTCAGAAAGCCCAATCAGAGGCTGGGATTAGCACTGGCTCTACGATAAGCAGCAGCTGCTATTACCATAACCAGAACCATAACTAGAACCGAACGTTGGGTCAACTGTAAGCCTAATTGGCCGCGTTAACAAGTTACCATGCCAGCCAGGGAATCTTTGATCAATGGCAACCGACGAATTGCACAATCTGTCCCATTGAAATCCAATTGTACCTGAGTTCTGCTTGAATATGAGCCAGGACTCCTCCCTATACTATTTTAGTACATAACAATTGCGCTGCAGAAATAAATAGGGCAATGCAATTGTTATTTGTTATATTATTAATTAAATATTGTAGTTAATTTTCAATTGACATTTTAGGGTACCTGTACTTATAAATGAAATGTACCGTTTTTCAATCAAAGAATCCAATTTTTAAAAGAGTCTGATATTTTTATTAACAAATAAAAAAGAATCAACCTTTGCAAGAAAATGACTTCTGTGTACCATTGAATTATCAAAGTATCGCATATATGAAAGTACTCGCGATTAATTTATATAACTATATAGAAAGTAAGAAAAAGTTTCATATTATTTTATCCCAGTTATCTCGTGTTCTTTCTGAAACTCGTATACTTTGCAAATTTTAATTATTTAGATTGTTTTTCATTTACTCACATTTTTCATGCATTTCATTGAATTTTCTTATTATTAAAACACATCTTTAAGCGCTTTTAATTTCAAATTAAATTTAAATTGTAATTGTGGGTGTGGAAAAACCAGGTACATTTGTTTGTTATTTAATATAAATATTATATATTATGTTCCCAACAAGTAAGTAAATACTTCAAACTTAATTTACCTATTTATACCCCGAACCCATTGAAAATATGTAAAAAGGGTATAATGGTTTTGTGCAAATGTATGTAACAGGCAGAAGGAAGCATCTCCGACCCCATAAAGTATATATATTCTTGATCAGGCCAATCAGCTGAGTAGTTTTAGCCATGTCCGTCTGAACGCAGCGAACTCGGAAACGACTATAGATTCTCCTAATCCATACGCAGTACAAGTTTATCATTTTTTTTTTCGATATCTTGCTCCGTCTCACTATTATCGATAAAAATAGATTTTACAAATATTTCAGGTATTATTTTTATTGTATACAATCAAAATTACTTTGAAAAGCTTAAGAAGCTTTTTTGTGAGTCTCTTAATACTTAATATCTCAAAGGCATAAAATTAATCGATGATTAAAATTCGATTTGCTCTTGATCTTCTAGTTGCTTTTCTGCAGTCGTTGGCTAATTCGGTTTTTATAAGCCATTTGTCTAAATGCCCGTCGGCTGTTAAAGTTTCTCAAACTTTTCGGCCTGGCAGTCAATGTGCACACACACGTACAACTTGATGCGATTAATGAATGCGCCGCAGCTAACAGCATACAGAGACAAACAAAAATGGAGCCTCGCACACACGCACCCACACACCTCCACACACGCACACACACACACACCCACACAAACAGACAAACAGACAACTTCAAAGATTAGACAGATAATTAATAAAATTAAACAGAAAAGCACTCAACGCTGCCTGAAGTGCGACCGCATTTGAACCCAGGCACAGGCACAGTCACAGTTACAATTACAATCACAGTGACAGTCACAGTGACTGAGCGGACAGAGAGGGAGGAGTCCGTGGCCAACATTAGACAACCGCAGGCAAGTCAAGGCTGCCTTTTGGTCAGCTGCTGGTCGAATTAATTACAAACCATTGGCCGCAAAACTTGCACAAAGGACGCGAATCAGTTGGGTTTGAGTCTGTGTGTTTGTGTGTTATATGCATGACCAGTCGGGCCTATTGAACGGCGGGCAAGCACAGTTAGTTCGTGTAGGTAAATTACTTGTTCGCATCTTTAATTTGTGTTAATTTATGAAACTCATTATGTGCCCGTGGGCACAAGTTGCAAGTTGTGCGTGCCAAGCCGCGAAAGCGCAGTAGAAATGCCTACCAAAGAATCCACATCGCAGCACACACACACACTCCTCCCCCCCTCCCCACACACTCACACAGTTCTCCCTCGGTGGGCTGATCTCTTGAAAAAGTTGGCTTTGCTGCGTCCGAAAGTTTTCGCGTAATTTCATTTAAAGTCCTCGAAAGTTGTTAGTACTCACAGCAGCAGCATCAACAAAAAGAACAAGTAAGAGTTTTCGACTAGCAGATACCCTGCAGCGAGCTTGGCAACATACATTTGTTTAAGCCTCAATTAACTTCAGTGTTAATTGTGCGCTCGTGTCAAATTTTTAGTACTAGAAAATTACATTCAAATGTGAAGATATACTGCAAATCAAGGCTTTACTTATTAACATTTCTCTTTTAAATTTGCTATCTATACCAGCTACCCAAAAATGATTTATTCTGTATCTGTGTATTCCACAAGAAAATTTACATTTAGATTTTTGTGTCTCTAGCTCTAGATTTCACAGATACGATAAAAAAACCGAGGCTAACAAATAATATTCAATGATAAAAAATATATTATATTTAAAATGTAAGTATTGTGTGATTAAATGCTCTAAAATGGATATGACTGAATGGAAATAATACGTCGTCCTGATCAAGAATTTATATGAATCATGCGTTCGATTATGTTTTCTCCTGCCTGCTATATACTTGTGCACCAAACCATCATACCCTTTGGTACCCATTTTCATAGTTTACAATGTATAACAACAACTTGCAATTGTTTTCGGCCAGGGTTCGCGTCGAGTTTGTGGCACGACTAATGGCCTAACTGCCACTGCTGCTCTGCCTCACGCTCTCTGCCCCTGCCCTACATCCATTCCCCGTTCATCCCGCTCTGTCCACTGCTCATTATCCCAGTGATTTTTAGTATGAGCCTCGCTGCGCCGCAATTCCACGAATTTGCACCTACACATAACTGCGGCATAAATCCAATTAGGCGGCACCAGCAGCGCTTTAATTGACGAACCCCTCCTCTGACCCCGCCCTCCCCCACGCAACGTGTGCGCACGTGTGGGCGTACAGCTGTACAGCTGAAGTGGTGCTGCGGCTGGGCGTGGCACGTCTTGTGAATGGTAGTAAATGAATTGCATATGGACGCTTTTGTTTGACTCTCTGATATCTGAATGAATGGGCTGCCAGGTCGTCAGGTCGTCGGGTCAGCAGTTCATCGGGTTTACCCACATAAACTTATATACATATGTATATATATGGAGCCACTGCCCTAGATCTGTGACATATAGTTTGCCCAGCAGCAGCTGCTGCATTTTGCACTGGCGGCACGTATTTTATTTACCAGTATTTGACAACCCTAATTTTTGGAAAAACCAAATTTTGTGGTGATTTTCTTTTTTTTTTTTTTGTGACCATCGTTGGTTGAGTTTTGCGGCTGCGTTGATTAAAAATTTAAATTTTGTGGCTACCTCTTAATAATAATATTAATTTGGTCAATGCTGAAGTTTATAATTACTTTTTGGCTAAATTCGTATTATATTTAGATACATTTCTTTCTTTAATTTGAATAATTCTCTATATATTTTATTAATTCTATAAATTAATTAATTCATAACCCGTTCTGATATGGATCAAAATTTTGTCAAGTTATTTGGCACATGTGAAAAGAAGAGGGATCTTGAGAAATATTTAGATTATTGTTAACAATTTTATACCAATAAGCTGTTAGGTATATCACAGGATTGAATGCTTGAACGAAGTATGTAAACAAATGTAAAAATAGTTGCAAAATTGGAAAAATTCCTAGAAAGTAGCCTTGTAATAAAAAAAATAAAATAAAAAAAAAATATTGAAATTGCTGAAAATTACTATTGCACTGAAGCCACCCATTCCATTTTTCTCGTTTATTTTCGGTGACTTACATATACTAAAACATTATGAATAAGTCATTTGAACATTGAATTTAAGTACTTTTGAAACTGTAGTACTTTCATGAAATATACATATCTTCTTTATCGTTCTAAACATAATACTCACCAGCATTTCTTAAGCATTGTATACCAGCATTATACCAATTTCAAATTATTCAATAAAAAATTTCAAACTTGCTTAAGTTTCGTCACTATTTATTTTGATTGATTTTTAAATTGCATTCACTATGCAAATCAGCACCACATTATTCGAGAACATAAACGATTAAAGTTATACGTTTAGGTGAAATGATTCTATCGATAAATATTTGCGGCTTCGCAAATTAACATGGTACTAAAGTTGACTACCTATTGACTAGGCCATTTAATTTGAATCAAAAACTATTGCTTGGCGTTTACATTAGACCTCTGAGGCAGCTTAATATTATTCCTAGAGATGCTACTATGATCAGCCAGCCCTCGCATCTCCCTTATATATTACTAATGCTGTTGTAAATATGTCAACTAACAGCAATTGTTCGTTGACATTAAATAAACAATAAGTTGCTGCTGTCAAGTGAATATCTGCAGCTTTGCCTGATTGACATATTGTTGTTTTCAGGTATGTGCGTGTGCGTGTGTGTTTGAGTAGGTGTGCATGCGTTTGCCTCCCATTTAGCTGTCGCATATTATTGCTTGGGTTAAGTAAAGAGCTTAAATGGTGGCATTATTTACCATTGAAATGCCAGCCGAATCACTTGATATTCTGACAAAATAATTTCAGCAAGTCTGAAAATGAAATCGTGTTATATGCACAACTATTTGGTTATTAAGCACCTGGCCATAAAGGTAACTGAGCAAATTGCTTAGCATTAGTAATTAATATGCTTAGCTATGTCGGCAATACGCCTTGAGTGTCTACAATAATAATAATCGATTTTATGTACTCATGTGTTAGTCCGAAGGACACTTGTCCTGTCAGCTTGTTGTCGTTGCTGTTGTTGTTTTTGTAGCTGGTGGTGGTGCTGCTGCTGCTTATGCAAACTGCAGCGTTGTCAGAGACGGCTGCGCACGGCATTAAATTAAAATGTCAAGTGTCGTGTTACTTCCGGGCGCCTGAGTTGCCAACGTTGCCACTGGCGCTGCCACTTGCCGAGTCAAATTGCATGCTATAAATTTGGTGCCAATCAAATGAGAGCTGGCACATAATGCAGCCTGTTCTTGTTTATTCTTGTCCTTGTTTATTCTTGTTGTTGTCGCTGGCTTTATTAATGTCGACACGCCCCCGAAAAAATAAAACAGACTGGGCGTAAAATTTAAATAAATTTTTTTATCAATAGTTCAAAAACCAACACAAAACCTATTTAAAGCTGAATAATAGTGAATTTGTTTGTGTGTGTATCAACAGATTATAGCTTATTAAAAACAGAAGGCTGATATAGAAAATAATCAAATGTACACAAGTAAGAGTGCTCTAGTCGGGAGTTTTCGACTAGGAGATACCTTGAATTGCGTATTTTCATATTTGGGGCAAGTGATCTTCTTGATCTGCGTGTGCTTTTTGAGAGCATACTGAACCAAATTTGGTGGCTCTAGATGATAAATATCGTTAATAAGAAAACGAAGCGGATTATAGATAGTTCGAAGTAAACTTGATTTGCGTATTGTAGACACAAACTTAAAAAATCAAACTTTAACTCTCGTGCTTTAATAACAGCGCTTGCAGCAAATTGGATTATCAAATTAGTCTAATTTTACCACACATTTCCTTTAATAACTTCTGTGTTTCCTAACCGATCTTTATGACACTCTTTGCAATAGATTCTTTAAGTGCTATATTATATATAAATTCAACCAAATCTGCTGACTCTAGCTCTCATAATATGCGAAATAAGCTTAACAAATGTGCGAGGTTGTTGTAGATTTTTATCAATTTTAGGAAACGGGTTTCGATCATTTGAAATAAACTTGATCTGCGCGTGCCATGGACGAGTCTATATTCGGAAAGTTTAAATATCGCTCTCTTATAGTTTTCGAGATCGTTTATACAGACGGACGGATAAATAGATAGGGAAGAAAAATGCACACAAAATATTTTCTATGCTAATTTCCCCATCTGAGCCAAGCTTTTATTGAAATAAAGAGAGTTATAGATATTTTTTGGAAATATACTTTTAATGGGTTTTTGTTTTGTTTTTGAAATTAAAATATATGTTTTACTTATTTACAAATAATAAGTAGATGTATATATGTTATGTGTATATATAATGTATGTATATCGTCGCTTTAAATTGTGTATAATTTATATATATTAAAGATTCTTGTTGCAGTTGTTTTTTTGTTCATAAACGAGATGTTTACTTGTGATGCAGTTTTTTTAATATTTTGTTTTCTTTATTTATAGTTTTGTTGTGGCATTTGATTTTAAACATGTTTCGCTTAATTAATTAGCTTACTAGTTAAATTCATTTTGAAATTGTTTAAAATTAACTACAATTTATATTTAAGTTTGCTGCTTATTTACTTTGTATATCAAGTAAATATATACAAATTACACATGTATTTACAATTAATTCTTAGCTACAAAAACATTTTCGTCTCTCTCTCTTTCATTCACTTTTTGCTTTTCGTGTGCCAGCGTCAAAAAGTTGCAAAAACAAACAATGAAAAAAATTGAACAACACTCGTTTAAAACATTTGTAAAAAATTTAAAATACTAATTTAAATATATATAAAAATATATTTATTTAACTTAATATATGTTAATAGCTTTTGTTTTGTGTATTTTTAAATAATTATAAAAAATATTTTGAAATTTAACAGAAAGTTCACAAAATAAAACAAAATGAGTTTTTAGTTTAAAGTTTTTATAATTTTTTAAATTAATTTAAAGTTGTCAAGCTGCACAGATGTAGTTATTTCTTTCATATAGTTTTTGAATTATTTGTAATAATTTTTGTAAAGTTTTTGTTTTCTTTTTATAATTTACTTAAAGCAATATTTTTATGTTACTTCGAGTTTTTTTTTATGTGGTTTTTCTCAGTTTTATTTAAAAATTTTAAATTAATTCTAAAGTAAATAAATTTAGTTTTTTTTTGTGGCAGGTCGTACTGTTTTGTTTTATGTTTTCATTATATATATATATATATATATATAATATATATATATATAAAATGCATATATATATATATATATAAAATTTGTATTTTAAATATTTAACTAAAACATGTGTTGGAAATGCTTTTGAAATTGTACCTTGAGGCTGAACGCTGCAAAGCGGGCAACAAAATTTAATCGCATGTTAAATTTTAAATAGCCTACTCATGAGCGCTCTTCAAAGCATCAATTCGCGGCCAAATTTCCTTATATGATTAATTCTTATATGCTATGGTAAACGGTTGCAGCTGCCTTACGAAAAACACGTGTGAGAAATATATATATATATATATATATATATATATTTTTTATTCTTTTGAAATTTGCTCATTTCAATATTTGATGCCCTAATCGTTAATTTCGTACCTTTTTCTTTTTGCGAATGCATGCAACTGGGACCTCATAGCGTAGGTATTACTGTACTTAACTCCTCTAAATAAGTAAGTAACTCGTATTTAACATTTAGTGCATGTGTTTGTATGTGTGGGAGACTGTTCGTGTGTGTGTGTGTGTGTCAACAAAGTGCTGCCACGGCCTTAACTAGAGCTGTTTTGATAATGAGAACTCGCTGCCTTAAATATCGTATCATATCATATACATATATAATATATCAATTCGTTGCCAATAAAACTCAACACACGTACCCTCAACTAAACTAGCCAGTTATCGTTATCGATATCATACCTTCTTCTTATTTAACAACAAAATTATATATCAAAAAATATTTATAAAAAAATTCAAAAATGGCCACTTCTCAAATTGAGTAAAAAATTAAGTAAATAAAAATTGAGATTTCGTTGTAATGCTGATGGAGTTTTGCATGATTGTTGTATGATGATGCATGATGAGCAGGTTGAGTGTGTGGTGTGTGTCTGTGTGTGTGGGGATGTTGAAGAGTTGTTGAGTGTGAAGAGTGCCTTTTCTTGTTGTTTTTGTTGTTGTTATTATTACTGTGTATTCGAGTGCTTAGACAATAATTTCGCGTATGACACGACGATTTCGTGCATTGGGCGTTGTCGAGTATTCGCCCTCGAAACTGTCGTCGTAGCTGAGGGACATGTGCTGTTGGGGCGGCAGCACCTCGTCCTGTTCCATGTGCTCCATGTTGTAGGGGTTTGGCAGGCCGCTTACGTCGTGATATGGTGAATCTGCAACGAAATTGTTGAAATTAGTTTCAAGAACTGACAAAACTTGAGACTCATGCGCAAACAATTAAAAACCAAGCCAAACCAAAAAGAAAAACGAAAATTTGAAAAAAAAAAAACGTAAAAATAAACGCAGAAAAATGCTAATCAAAAACTGTATTTTTCTTCTTCAAACAAACACACGATGAACTTAAATGTGGGCGGCAGTGGGGGCGTGTCTGTATTTTAAGGGCAATGTAGCAAAAACTTCAACAGGCAAAAATTAAAGTTAGAAACCAATATGAAACAAGTATTTGCATCTTTTTTTTTATCAACTTAAAACTCAAAATTCTTCAACATCATCGTGGGTTTCATTGAGCGCAAGGATTTGTTGCCGTGTCCTTGGCATTAACTTACTTCAGCCTGTGCGCTCCGTTAGAGCGTAACATCCTGAATGATGTCCGCTGTGCGTTGAATTTATCAAATTTTTTTAAAATGATTTTTTAAAATATTTTTTTATGAGTTTATAATTTGGTTTTATGTGAGGCAAAGACATGTGTGTGAGAAGAGAAAAAGCCAAATGGTTAGCGAAATTCGTTCGATTTGCATAGCTTAAGTAGCTTATATCTAAAAGCCAGCTGGGTGTATGTGTTTGTGTGTATGTAAGAGCCTTAAAATCTACAAGTGAGGGTCTCATTTAGGCCTAAAATGAGTTCAAACACACAAACAATACACACTCAAGATTCATATATAGTGAGGCGGACGTCAATTAGGTCGTAAAATAATTTGAGATTAGATCAGAGCGAAATTAGAAATACAAAGAATATTCTTTAGAACTTAACTCAAAGTTAAATAATATCTGACACTGGTTTATTTGAGTTAAATTTTAACAAATGTTTTGATAAAAAAAAATTAGTTTTTTAATTATATGCAGAATTTATTCCACTGACCATGAACCTAAAGTTATACCGCATAGAAAGTGTTTCAGTTTGGAAAACTTAATGACATTAAATTTGTACATATACGGAATTGGCAATATCTATTGAAAATAACCGATCAGCTTTCAGCTAGATTTTAAGCTTTTATATTTCACCAATGAGAATATGCAGCCTCATTATCCGAAAATATTATATTATATGCTTTTTAATAATACAATATAATATAATATATATTTGAAATATGTTTCACGGATTATGAAATAACCATACGATAAGAAAATTTCTAGTTTAAATAATAACCGTTGGTGTGGCTAAATCCGGGCAGTATCAGCTAGTAGTTGCAGCTTGCCTCAAGCCAATGCTCCACACTTGAGGCTCGGGCATAACGGCTGATCCGGTAAAAGGACTTTAAAGAGGGACATTTGTGGCGAGGGCTTTGCATAAGCAGCTTTTAACTGAAACTCTTTTCATTTTTTATTAAATTGCAGCTTAAAAATGTCAGTCGCTTGCCTTTAACAGTTGCTTTTGTCATTGCATGTTGCATGTGGCATGTTGTTCGTTGGGCTGACTAGGTCCGGACAATTCTTGTAATTTGCCAGTTGACTGAGCCCGTTGGCGGCGGCTTTGCTCCTGGCTGCTAACAAGCAGCGGTTGTTAAAAAATTAATTACAATTCGATGTTGTTGTTGTTCGTGTTGTTGTTTTTGATGCTTCAATTGCAAATTGCAATTGAATGTCAACATTGGGGGCAGGCAGTCATTGCCTGCCGCAGCTCAAAATTAAATTTTACTGCTGCTCGGGGCACAAAGTGCAGCTGCCACATGCCGCCGGCCATTTGTCCCTCTCTTTCTTTCGCTGGCTGGGATTGCGCGCGGCACATGTGTAAACAAACAGCGCATTAATTTTGAATCACAGAAATTGGCCAGAACAAGCGGATGGGAAGCAGAGCAGCAGTCGCAGCCGTAAGTTACATCTTTGTCTACAAATTGTTGCATATTTAAGCGAGTGTGTCCTGAAAATTCTCTCCTCAATTGTGAATTCCACACGCTGTGTGGCCTTGCCAAGTCCCCGTTAAAAGAAATGCCAATGCAACAAAAAAAAAAAAAAAAAGTAAGGAGAGTGAAGGATCTGGCGCTAAGCATTGTGTGCCAAATCGTTGGAAAATTTATTGGAATTTGAATTTCAAAATCGAAATCGCCGCATTGAAATGTGTTACACTCTTTTCTTCCTCTCTGCCCCTCTCTTCTCCGTTTTACTTTTTACTTTTGGCCAAATACCATTGTGTTTTTCTCCCCCAAGCCTTTTTTTTTTTTGCTAACCGCTCACATGGCGCATACAAATATAAAACGGTAAATCCTTTTTAACAACTGCTCTTTAACATGCTCAAACCGATCCCTTGCCCCTCTCAACCGACCTCTCTCTGCGGCGTGCGAAAATTTCTAAGCGCGTTTGTCGCCCATTCTACGGCTTTCGGCATCTGCATAAACTTGACCCAAAAAAAGAAAAAATAAAAATAAATGGGCTGAAAAGTAAAAGAAAGAAATGCAAGAGAGCAGGGCAAAAAGTCAGCCAAAGTAAAAAGTGAATCCGGTTTTCGTTTCAATGTTTTTTTCTATTTCTCTTTTTTTTTTTTGTCAAGAATTTTCTTTAGATTTTTCAACTCTTTAGGATTTGCCTTTTTGCTTTGCTGTGCTTCCTCTCTCGTTCTCGTATTTTATGGCCAATACGTGAGCTGTGCGTATTATGCGCATAACTTTATGCATGCCACGCCTATTTCTACATCGCCCACACATAAAGTTGGACTTTTCATCCTTTTTTCTCGACTACTTTAGCTGTTTTTCAATTTGCCAGCTTTAGCTGTGAGCTCTGAAATCGAATCGACTTAAAACAACTTAATCGTTTTTGCGTTAAGCATTGAACAGTTTGTCTGTTTTGCAATACTCGGCGAGTCACGCAAATTGGGGTATATGCTGCTGGTTTGTCAGTAGGTACAGCAGAAATTTAGCACCTTAAAAAAAAGTATGACGTACTTCGAAATCGATGAAAACGAACTATCGTAAACTTACACAAACATTTGTGCAACGTATATTAAGTTTATAAACAGAATCTTACAAAAAAAAAAAAACACATTTTTTCTGATAGCGACATAATATAATAGATATAACAAGCACAGAAGAATTTGTTTTTTTTTTTTATTATAATTTTGTATATATTTGTCATATATAAAATATTTATCTTCCTATTGTACTTTGGCACAGGAAAGCTCTGAAAGTTTATTATCGTTCTTTTATTGAGACAGCAAAAGATCACAGGGCGTAATTACCAGGAAAGCACAACTCAGTACAGCCAGCTACCAGTTCTGCTTTTTTGATTCAATGTTCAAATTAGTTATCGCAGTTTAAAATATATATTTCTGGATTAAGTCTACTCTGTCTTAGTACAGGGTACCTATTAGCACAGCACTCACGTTGGGAGAATGCTCAACCTTAGTTGGTTTATAGCAACTGTGTTTTGTTTCATTTTTCTGTTGGCCTTCTCATGCAAATTTGTTGTCCTGAGGGGCGGCCTGGCTCTGTTTCTGGCTCTAAGCTCGTAATAACCAATTTTTTGTTGAGTAAATTTCCCCCAAAAATGTCGAAAGTAAACAAATTGCAGCAGAGTTTATCCACAAAACACACACTGAGAAAGAGAGAGAAAGCAGTTGCCCGCTTATCATTGTTGCCGCGCCAACTTGCCCCTCTTCCAGCTTTATTTTGTTCTTTTGCACTGCCTCACAAATCCACTTAGTGTGTGTTTAGTGCTCTGCCCTGGCAGTTGCCTCCTGCAGCAGCTACTTGCCACAGTCTCAGCTCTCGAGTCTTTCGCCGACTCATGATTTATGCGACTTGACGCAGATACCCGTGCGAATGTGACGGAGAGTGGGAGAGCGGGTGGGGGGGGGGGACGCATTGCCTGTGCAGAAATGTGATTTTATGGTGCTTTGAATAAGTTGTGCGTCATTGAGAGGCAACATTTATTGGCTGGCCTAAAAGCAAACTGCACTATTTTATAGCCACTATCTGAGAGGAAAGTGTTGCACAACTTAAACGGAGAGGCAGGCAAAGGAAAAAAAATATAACTTAAGCTCGTAAAGTCAAGAGTTATTTCCCATTCGATTAACATGATAAGAACCTTAACTCTTTGAAAGTATTTCGATGACTTCTTTACGTTTATTTGATATATGACGTTGACTTAGAATCAGGCAGCAGCTAAACTATTAAACTATTAAACAAAGCTATTTGACAGGAATTCGATTGTTAAAGTCACTTTGCTACACTAAGAGAAAATCGCAGCTATGGATTTTAGTAACAATTGTACATAATTTATGTTATTTTCTTAAAATTTGCAGTATATTTACAATGAAATATACACACAAATTTGGTAAAGACATAATGTCTGTATTAAAATTATGTATTTAGGATTTTTCAATTGGAAAAATACTAGAAAGAATACTTTGCAGACTAAAAAAAATTGACTTTAAAAAAAACTCTCATAACGTTTTTACATTTTGTGTACTCTTTTAGAATATTCTTAATTTCTTTTGAGTGTGGCAATAGTGCACAGCAGCCCTGTATCTGCTTGGGTATTTTATATATTTTTAATATATATACATATGTTTATAATAGTTATTTAATATCTACAAATTTGTTGCACAATTTATGCGAACAGCCCTCAACTCCCTGAGCAGAAACCCGTTTTTTTATTCAGCTTTTATAAAATATTACTGCAAACTTGTCTCTTTATCTTTCTGTGTGTATTATGTAGTATAAGCTCCCATTAGTGTGTCCATAACGAAAATCTCAGCTTTATGCGTGCTAGTTAAAATCTCTTTTTAACTTTTTGTTGAGAACAAGCTGAAGTATTGTTCAACATCCAATTTGAAGAGCAAATGGAACTTACAGGGGGTGCTGGTAAATTGTTAAACAGAAAATTTTTATTTTTATAAAATAAATCCTGTTTTGAATTTAATTGTTGAGTACATTTAGTGTAATTTTTTTTTTGATTCCATTAAAATATTTTGGTATTAAATTATCTATATTTTTTAATATTATATTATTATTATTAATATAAAATATTTTATATTGTTTATTCCCAAACGTTACTAACCGTTGTTTTTAAATTGTTTTCCCATAGATTTTAAGCTTTAAGTTCCTTAAGCAGACATTACGAAATATTCTTTAGAAATCATCCTTTATTCCTCTTCACTTTTTTGACCCCATTTTGTATCCCTTTTTTTTTGCTCTCATGTGCTTCGCTGATTTAATGATGAATTAAGCTTCATGTGCGAAAATGCGCCAGAAACTGACACAAAAGTCTGCATAATCAATCAGTTTAACCCCCTACCTTCGCGCCCTAGCCCTAGAGGGAGGGCGGGGGGCCCATTCCCTCTCACCCTCTCACCCTTTAACCTCAGTAGAAAAAAAATACAAGAAAACCAAAAGCATTTCTTTATTTTTTTGCTTACGCAGCATTTGCCGCCTTTTGCTGCCGCAGACTTCCTTCCGTCATTCGTACCCCCCGACTATCTTTTTATGCTGCAATGGCAGCTGCTGCTGCTATTGCAGTGTGGCACAAAAGTCAGTTTAGTGCAGCTGCAGTTTTGCAGCTTCAGTTGGCAAGTGTAAAAGCTTTTAAACATGTTACACACACACATATAGTTCCCACACAGCTGTGCATAAGCTGACACATCAATGTAATGAAGATGTATTTGCATATTGTAGCACTGTCAATGCCGCTCTTTCCCCCACCCCCTTCAACGACACAACCCACCGTGGAAGCCCCTTAACCCTCCCGTCCCCTTCACACCCCTTTCACAGCATCAGTTTTTAGTTGCTTTGCATTTGACGGCACTCGGGGGGCGTTTCCTGTTGTTGTTGCCGGCTGTATTTTATTGACATGTGTGTGTGTGAGTGCGAGTGTGTGTACGGACAACTGGGCTGCTTGTATGGCAGTTTGACATTTGCGAGTTTTTTTTTGTTAATATTGTTGTTGCGCATTTCTTAGTGTGGCGCTCACAAATTTTGCATTTAACCGCCAAGCGGCCGGCTAGCCAGGGACGGGAAGGCGGGGGTGGGGGGCGTGGTCAGTGTTTTGTTATGCAACAGCAGCCGCAAAGTTGTTGTATTTGTGTTACGTTTTTGCATTTTATACACACGCACGAACGCACACAAAATAAATACGCACAGTGAACAAGGAAGATACGGGAAGAAGAGCAGGAGAGAGGGAGTGAAACCCACGCATTACAAATAACAAAATTTTCAAGCGTGGACGCAAAGGCAACAACAACAATAATAGCATGAGCCACATATCCTGTTTTGAGTCCTGTTTCGTCCTGCCGCAACGACGCCGGGCAATAAAAACCCGCAACATAACGAAGAAAAAAAGGAATTTTTTATATATCTTTTTTGGGTGTGCTCGGTCATAAACCGTAAAGATAACACAAATACAGCACACACGCGGTTTACACACACACACACACATACACAGGAGCAGCCGCATAGTTGTAACCAACAGCAGCAGCAGCCACAACTCTGGCAAGAGCAATACCATCACGCATACGCCCCGTGGCCGTCTGATTGCAGCCAGCGCTCGTCGTTGTCCGTTGTTTTTCATACCCTCTAAAGGTTAACAAAAGGTTAGTCTCATTTTCAATAAAATTTTGTATAAAGCAGTCGTAACCAGATGATTTAGTTCAGTTTGCATCAGAGGTCACGTTACATTTTCAATTCAAATTTGATTGGGACTGCTTGCAAATTTCAGCTATAAAGAAACTGCGGCTTTTTGGGCACTTTGCACAAAAGAAGAGCTCTTTCAACTTGTCATACTTTTTATTTAATCCCTAAGATGTCTGCTCAATTAATGTATCAGCTACCTGGCGCTTACTCGTTAACATATTCACTGACCACTATAATTTATTTCTCATATCTCACTTACAGACATCTTGTCATGGAATTTACAGAACATCTATTAGTTGCGCAGAATGGTTTTTTTATTGTTATTTTTTTCCCTGCACATTTCGATTTCTTGCTTCATTTTTTTTATTATATAATATTTTAAAGCACTTGCGGTGTTATTGGCATTACAACAAAATAAAAGTACACATATACATGCGCAGAAGGCCAAAGGGCATCAAAGTTGTTGTTGTTTATGCTTCGTTGAATTTTAAACAAAACTTGGCAAAGACTTTAAGCCAAGACCGTCAGATGTGCAGCAGACAGAAAAAGCGCCAAAGAACCTAAAGGAACCTATCGCAAAAGCCTATCGCTGGGGCGGATTTGTGACATGTTTAGGGGCTGCGGCGGGGCAGACACACACATAAACACATATATACACAGACACACACACAAACACACAAACACACGAACACATATATAATTAGCATGAGCCAGCCCAGACGAGCCGGGTCGACGTGGGTGATATCCGAGTGCTTAACTTGTCATAACTGAAAGTCCGAGTGCAAACACACACACACGCACACACTCACACACACACACGCACAACACAACACACACCCAACACAACAGCACACAGTGGGGAAAGTTTGACAGGGCATGGCAAACTGAGAGGCGACCTTTAGCCAGTTGCTCATGGCTTCAGTTGCACCCCTTTTGCTGTTACCCTTCTCCAACTTGCAAGTTTGGAACTTTGAAAAACAGTTGGTAGATAGCTCGACCCTCGTACTTAATGTGTCATAAGTAGAACTCACAGCGATGAAAGTTGTCAGATTTGTTTGCTCTAGCTTTCCCTTTAGCTTACTTCATCAGCACAGTTTGCGCATTCTAGAAGGGGGCCTTTATTATTTTGGAAATGATCTTAATAAACAATTTTCTGTATTTCTTGTGGGAACTGAAGTAGACGCTTTCATTAGTAGAACTGCTGGCTCTCCAGCAATTTTGATTTTTAAATATTACGAATTACATATTTGATTTGGATTTTGATTTGGATATATATATATATATATATTGGATTTTGCATAAATAGATATGAACGATTATTTTGACTTTCATAAAAACTACTTTTGTAGTACTTTTGTTTTAAGCTCTCTCTATATATTTTCCTTCAAATCTCATTCTCTTACTCTTGTTATTTTTGATTATATAAACACTCATTTAGTCAACTCTTTCAATCCATAGCTCTTAAAATGCTTCCTAATGTCAATTTTTAAATTTTCTTAATATGTTTCTCCTTCTGTTCTTTATTTATTCTTGTAATCCATGAGAATAATCTTTCTAATAATCTCTATTTCTTCCTTTTTCTCACTATCTCTCTCTCTCTCTCTCTTTCTTTCACTCATTCTTATATTACCCAACCATTTACACAATTTCAAGTCATTCACAGTTTCTAAAATGCACCTTAACCTCACTTTATGCACTTTAAATCACTCTTAATATCGATAGTTACAAAAATCGATAAATAAACTTACCTAAATGCTGATCGACACGTTTTTTGGGCTTCTGTACAGATGCATAAGGATCACTGCAGTAGTCCTGCCGGGACGGATTTTGACTGTTGCGCAAATTGTGATATTCATCGCCCACCTGGCTGGGTGTGGCCGTCAAATGTGGATATGGTGCATAATCATCGACCGCACCATAGCCGCCATGTGTGAGGGGATCGTAGCCATAGGTGGGCTGCTGCTCCACATACTGATTGTGTGGGGCCTGGACGAGGGTCTGTTGATTGCCCACCGCAGCGGCCGACATTTTCACCTGCCAGAGCGAGTCCTGTGAGTTGACGCTGCCACCATTGTTCGAATTGGAATAATTGTTCTCCATGTAGCCCATGTTGACCCCTGCAAAAACAGCAAACAAAAAAAATGGAAAGAGAGAAATTAAAATGGGGGCAAAATGTTGTAAAAACCGAACTCGAACAAGTGTCGCATAAATCCGCCACAGCTTCGCGCATAATTCACAGTGGGACAAGGCTGACAGACGGATTTCTGGCGCCTGGCCAAATGAAACGCCAAATATATAATATTTCCAGCGAATTGCAATCAGAACAAATCACAAAGGGGAAAAAGTTTCTTTTACGGCTTTTCATTGATTAGCACATAAAAATGACAGCAAAAAAATAAATAGTAAACGAAATGAATTTATTAACTGGGCAAATCAACAAGGCGTAATTAATAGTTGAGAAACATATTGCGCATTCGACGCGTGCGCCACTTAAAACCTACGCCAAAAGCCATCGTAAACTCACAAATCTATGTCGAGCACTGTCACGCCCCACTCTGTCTGTTTCCACGCACTCCTCACTTCACTTCAACTTCCTCTTAACTGAGTTGCTTTTTGTAGTTCTGAGAAAGTTTGTTGACAAATTTTTTACGAGCTACGCGAAAAAGTATCAAAGCAGGAACAGCTGAAGAGGGGCTTTTGGGGGAGGTGGTTCAGAGTGCTTTGTGTCCTTGTGGTGCTTGTTACGCGCCAGAACAAAGGCGTTGACAAGCAGCAATGCGCCTTGTTACGGGCTTGTGCCTGCCTTGGGGTCCGGTCCTTTCATCCTGTTTGCCTCGTTACTCGTTTGGGCCGCCTGTGCGTGCGCCTTTGTTGGTCGCATTTATTATTATTTTTATATCGTGATAAATCACTCATAAATATTAAACGCACGCTTGCCGAAAAGCAAAAAAAAAAAGCAAATAAACAACAAACTTTTTGAATTTTGAGTCGAAAACCGAATAATTGTGAGTTGTGCCAAAAACGATTTCGCCATCAAAACGTGACAATTTCATCAAGCCAAGCAATGTTGAATTATGGATGTAAAATAAGGAATTTTGGCAACAAAAAATTTGAGTATGGCAAACATTTTAATTTAAAAGTTTTATATTTATGTTAAAGTCCCATAAAACACTACAAGTTTGGGCTGAATATCGCCCACTATTGCATAATATTATATATCAAGCATTACGAATGTAATTGTTATCTGTTTCCTAGTAGGCATATGTTTACATAGTATATCATTTTCTATAAAACCCCTCAGGTAAAGCACCTTTTTTCAACGCTCCGAAAGGTACGCCACATTATAAATTGGCGAAAGGCAAGCGAAATTGATTGTGTGCCCATGTTCATTGACAATTTAACGACAATTTGTGTTAGCCGAAAACGACGGGCCCTGCAAATATATTGAGTGCTCGACTGTTCCATTGCCAGCTGTTCCACGTTTCGTGTGCCATTTTCAGATTGCGTGTCGTTTTGCCGGCTTTTATGCGACATGGTGGGCGTGATAATTTTTATGATTAGCCATAAAACTAAAAACAGTAATAATATTAACTTCATTTTCATTTCCATTTCCAAGCTTTTGGGCGTCTACTTCAACGTTCTTTGCATATTTCCAATTGTAAATTTATACAATATTTTGTTCTTGTTTTATAAGAAATTCAGAGAGGGAGCGAAAAATAAAAATAAAACTTTTCAATTTGATAAGCATCAAATCTGTTGGCTCAACTTTTGATTGCGCAAGTTTTTTGGCCTAAAATGGGCGACGGCCAAAAATATTTGTGGTCCGTTATAATAAAATACAAATACAAAATAACAAATTTCCCAAAAATCTCTATACAGGAATTTTAATGCATTTCCATTGTTATGCGGCAGGAGCAGTTGTAGTGGTGGTAGCGGGTGCGGGCAATTTGTTTTGCCTACATTTTGCCAGATTTGCCGCGACGCGCAATTAAAGTTTGGCGCAGAAACTTTTCACATTGATTTGTGCAAATAACTGTTCTGTGGCATAGTTTATAAACACGACCACGCCCACACAGGCAGTGATCGGGTGGTGTGGAAGTGGGGCTTCGTGTGCTGTTAGGCTTATTAATCGCGCACAAGCTGCTCAAGTGTCTCGTTGCCAGTTGGGCCTGGGTAAAAATTCTTTTCATGTTAATGACTCTTGGCCAAGTGGCAAACTTGCAGTTGCAGTTGCCCTCGCAACACCTGCCCACACCGTCCATGCCTTGGCTCTAATTCACTCTCTCTCTAGACAAAGTTTTCAACCGGAAGCGCTTATAATTATGCAACATTTGCAGCAGAGGCAGCGGTTGCAGTCGCACAATAAAAACAGTTTCAAATGCCATTAACGGTTAACTAAACGGCTGGTGGTAGAGGGGTACAGCTGGCGGTGGGGGTGCCTTGGTTAAAGAGCGAGTTGAGTTGAGTCCAAAGTTGGCTGGCATCCTGAGCACCTCAGGCGCACACGGTGTTAATGGCGGCACACTCCACAACTGCCACAGCAGACCCTTGCCTCGCCCCCTCCCTCTCCTTCTCTAGTGCTGCTTTACTACCGGACGACCTTTGCTTGCTCCTTATTGCACTTTTAATTAGCGTCGCGACGCAGGCTGCTCGGCATTTGGCCCCAATGAGCTTAAATGCTAAAAGAGAAAGGCAAGAGAGTGAGAGAGAGAGAGAGAGAGAGAGCGAACCGGTAGGTGGTGGAGTTTAGAGGAGCAGCAGCAGCAGCCACTTGTCGTGAGGTTGCCACGCTACCTATTGCCATACCCCTCTCTGAGTACTACTGCTTGCACCATGTTGCAAATTCTGTTGCTGGCGGCCTTTTCGCTGTTGCAAGCCTCAAGGTTGGCCAAAAAAAAAAAAGACGGAAACTTTTCAGGCAAGCTGGATTTTTGTGTGGGTTTTTGGTGCTGCCTGTACTTTGCTGAGAGTTTTATAACTTTCGCTATGCGCCGCTATCTGGAGTACAGTCCGGCAGGTTAAAGCGGTGCACACAATAATAATATTGCTCTGCACTCCTCACTCACATAACGAGGTCAAGTTGATCCGAAAGTTTTCATAGAAATCTTCAACTTTAAGGCGCATAATAAAAGATTATCAAATGCACTTGTAATCAAGTTGGCTTATACCAAAGTTGGCTAAAGAATAAACGCTTGAGGGAATTACTATACAGAATTAGTGCCTTTTTTCAGAAATACATTAAACTCTTTGAAGTGAAATTATGACTCAAAAGTTTTTTCAATTTTATCAATAAACAAATGTATATATTTTTAAATATTCGATTTATAGAGAAATGTTAGAAATACAGGAATCAAACCTGCTACCAGATAACTAACTGCGCATTGGTCAGTCGGAACATGTTTTTTTTTGTTTTGAATTCTAAATAGGATAGGCTGATCATCAAAAGTTCATATGACAATTTACTATCTGTGGTAAATATTCATTCATACATTCAATTTTAGGAATTTTCTATATACGGTATATATATACTACAATACATAATCACATGCCAGATAACAGCTCGAAATAATTGTGCGAGCTCTAATAATATGGACAGTGAGCGCTTGATTTGACAATCGTACAGAAATTTTAACCAGCATTGAATGCTCTTAAGATGAGCAACCAAATATTACTATTAAATTCTTTTATGTAGGATGACTTGTTTTTACAAAAAAAAAAATTTATATAATAAATTTATCGAATTGAATTAAAATAGGAACTTAAAGAATGGATTTAAAATTGTCACAGGACCAAGGTTGAAGTAAACAAGGCGTATTTTGTGTACGTTGTATTCTTACTATGGCTTGTGTACAAAAATAATTATAAAAAAAAATAAAAAAAATAAATAAATAGAAAACTTTTCTATAATTAGAGATGCTGTCGAAACCAAGTAGTTTTTTTTTTTATCTCTCTAACAGCAAATCTAATTCATGCTAAGCATTAGAATAAGAAGAAACATATAAATCACAGGTTAAGACTGATAACAATACACGGAATTCACAGAAATTCGAAACGTAATCATTTTCTCACAATATTATAAATATATATCTGTCACACTATCTAAACGCTTGCTAGCAACTGTTAATTCTCTTCTATGCTCACTTTCGAACTTTGCTAACCATCTTTTCCACCATAACTACAAATCAGAACATTTTAAATTAATATTTTGGTTTTTTATTGCATTTTACATTTGAAGCTTAGGCGTTGTCGACATTGTTACTAAAATCCTCCTTGTATTCTTTGTTAACTTTGAGCGAGTGATTGATGACACTCGAAGCTGGAAGTTGCTGCGGATTGGAAGCATATGCAGGAGATGGTGGTACATATGCAGGTGGTGGTGGTACATATGCAGGTGGTGGTGGTCCATATGTTGCTGGGCCGTTTTGAGGTGTTGGCGGCATGTACCCATTATAAGGGCTCAGGGCTGGATTGTCTGGATACCGACTGGGATACTGGGGATTCGGCTGCAGGCCGTACGGATACGGATTGTACTGTGGATTATTGTAGGCATACGGTGTCTGGGGATTTTGTGGGTAGGGGTACAGCGGATAATTCGGATATGCCGGATTATTGTGTTTTTTTTTATGCTTTCCACCGTGGAGTCCACTATTATCACTGCTGTTACTATCACTGCTGTTACTTTCGCTGTCACTATCGGCCAGCACACTGCCTGCCAGCAGGACTAGCAGACAAAGCTCCAAGTATTTGTTCATTATGCTTAAGTTTCAAATTGAGTTGCCGAGCATTCAAACCAGACTAATTGTATGACGTGAGACTAAGTTAGGTTGTTGAAAAGACGTGTGTCTCAACAGAAGACGCAATATACTGATCATTGATAAGCAGCACGGGTATTTATACCCGTATGTATATAAGCTTAAATGTCTGTGCTGCTTATCAATGAAGGGAATATATTGCGTATAGAGCACATATATATATAGCCATAGAAAAGTGACAGTTTCTTGACAAATATGCATTCATAATCTGTCGCACTTACAGCATCTAGTTAACAATGTTTAATTAAAAGCAGTGCTAATATTTAATACTAACAACTTTAATCCGGCGTTGCTCGGGCTTAGCAAGACAAAATTGATAAAACAGAATCAAAATTAAGTTGAGAACATGACAAAAATTAAGTAAATTCAAAACAAGAAATAACAACTATATTTTGGGTACCGATGATTAAAAACACCAGTGCACTATGTATTAAAAGTTAACTGTGTTTTAAATTGTTGTACCGATTGTTCCTATAGACGGCTTTATTATATAGTAGTTGAGCTTTGTAATATTTTCGGAGCTAAGGAACGGTCACAATTGTCAAGTTTGGTTATAATTTTTTTAAATAGCAAAAGAGATTTTCAACTAAAACTTATTTTTCAACCGGGTGTTCCTATGTAGCTATATGCTAAAAAGATCCGATCCGACTTCCAGCGACATATGTACTGCCAGCCATAAAAATTCAAATTCGGACATATACAAATTTAGCTTAAGAACTGAGACATGATTACATAGGCACAGAAAGACAGGCATGGCTAAATCGACTATGCTGTTGATATTGAGAAAAAAATACATATACGTTTAAGGGTAGGAGACGTCTCCTTCTAGGCGGTACACATTTCGTGATAAATATAACAAAATATTGTTTATAGCACATTTCGACCATTTTAACTATTTTGGGCGGCAACTCTTGATGCGAGATATAAACTGATAAACTGTTTAGCAAATAGTTTGTTTAGGCTGGGTCTATTCTGTTGCCGAGCTAACAAGCGAGTAAATCTGCTTGACGTTGCCAGAAGCAACACAGAAAAGTGCGATTATAAATTTAAATTGAAATTCTTAGATATAAATACATTTTAATGTGCGAATCAATGCTATTTAAAACAAGAAATCCTTAAATCCTTTGGCTTTTATACAGCTGGATAGCTTTGGAGTGGACGATAGCTGCACTGTGATGCCACATTTTCGACTGTTGGACATAATATGGCAGTTGAAAAGCCTTTAAAATTCAACTGTGAAAGCGGCCAAGTGAAAGTTTGTTTTTTATATTTGTTTGTCCCAAGAGTTAAGCTCGAAATTTGCTGACTGTTGGTCTGGTCAGCACTGGACTTGATGACAAGGGGAAGGGGGTGAGGGTAGGGGGAGGGGGAGGAGTACTGGGCTCAGCAACGCCTACGGCTAGACGGCCGTAGGACAACAGAGGCAACATTGACAACGACAAAATCGACAACAACAACGATGTCTAGAGGACATGTACTCCAGAAACCAAATAAATGCAAACAAATGTCGTTGTTGTCGCCGCCCCCTGCCCCCAGCCCCCTGACAACCCATAAAAAAGGCAGCAAAACAAACAACTCAAAAAAAAGATGAAAAATACAAGCTTTCAAATAAAAAATCTGGCAAGAGAAAAAATCTTTTGCGCGCTGAAAATTTATGCGCTAAAAAATAAAGCCATGAACTCGATGCTACAAATGTTGTCTGGCTTGGCTGGGCGTGAGTGTGTCGGTCTGTGTGTGTGTGTGTGTGTACTCTGGTCTGCCTTAAAATGCAGCTCTGGTCCGCAAAGCAAACAGCCGCAAAATAGTTTTACAACAAGCCCCACCACGCCCCCAAAAGCGCAACCACAGTCCCATTTCGAACAGCATTTTGTGTTGCAGCGTTTTAGGCGCGTTTCGAATATGTTTGGCTTGTAATTGTTGCTGCCCAGCTGTTGTTGTTATTGTTGTTTTTGGGCCACCCTTGGCCAGCTGACCACACAATTCAATGACAAAATCTATGACTGGCATTTGCCGGCTTCGTTTCAGCCTCTAATTTTGTTGTTGTTTTGTCTTTTGTTGTGTTGTTTTCTGTTTTGTGTTGTGTTGCGCTGACCAACTAATTGGCTTTAAAATCTAAACACAGCTGCTGACATGGCACAGATTGCAGTTTATCGAAAGACCTGACAATATGTTATAACCAATATGAAAGCCTTAACCCACATTTATAAACTGTAACGTAGTGGCGGGCTAAAATGCTAAAAGGTCGACTAGAAAAAAGTTGAAGAGTGTTCAGTAGAAAAAAATAAGAAAATTCAAGAAGTACAATAGCAAAGTATCTTCTATGAAATCCCTTAAACACCAAAGGGATCAATTGAACAGCCAAGTTATTCCAAGTTAAATCTTCGATAAATGCCTTTAACTATTATAGGTAAAAACTGTGAAGCTAAGTTTTAAAATAATCTACCGACTGTATTCCATTCAATTTCAATAGTAATACTATTAAGAAATTATGAATTTTTTTTTTAGCAGTTAATCGAAATAACTAAACGAGTAATTAAATTATTGACTAAAGTTCACAGAAGAAATTAACGCAAGCATATTATTTCTACAACAATGACTGCAATAATTAGGCAACACTAAAAGAATCGAATATAATAAGCACAAGGGGGCACAAGTAAAATTGTAATTTTTGTAATAATACAATCAAATACAAACTCAACTATGTAATTCGATAAATGTAATAAGCCCCAGTGCGATGCTATGGAGAGAACAATTTGCCATTTACCTAGTTAAAATTGCAAATGGCCTGCACTTTGTTTGCCACTTGGTTTCCCTATTGCCTTTCCCTGGGTGGCAACGCCATTGTTTTTATTGTCGTCGCCGGTTAACATGCAAAGTTCATTAGGTTTTTGGCCTATGCGACGATTGCCGCAATTTCGGTTGAGCTCTTAACGAGTCCAAAGTGCACAAACAGCAACAACAACAAAACACCAAAAAACAACGAGAACAACAAAACACATTCAAATGCCATTTGCAACTTAGCGAGCGAGTGAGAGGGCAGGGGTAGAAAGGGAGAGCGAATGAGTGCACCAAAGACTGCCTCTTATGCAGCAATTAGCGTTTACAATGAACTGTAAGCTACAATAGAGCACCTGAAAATCTGCGTGTGTGTGTGTTTGTGTGTGTGTGAGTGCGTGTATATCGTACAGCTGTTGCCTGTCTGCGCTTTTTATTATTCATGCCACTTGCTACCTGCCACCTGCCACTTTCACTAGCCAAATTAGCCGCTCGCGCATTTCTTTTCTTTTAAAATGCAATTAAGTGCCAATGTTTGCCAGCGGGCAAAAAAAAAAGCTTATACACAAGCACACTCATACTCACACACACACCCGACTCCACAGAGAAACTCTCTCTGCTTTTGGGGGCAATTGAAAATTTTAATTGGCATTCGGTGAACACTTGAAAGTCGGCAACTTCTGAATGAGCCCACACAATGGCTGCCATTTCCAGCCCCCTCCGCTACTCCTAACCACACCACTCCTCCTATTTACCAATTGCCAACTATCAGCAGCAGGCGTTTTGGACGTCCTTCGGCCAACAGGAAATTATTGCAATTAATTTTTTGTCCTGCAGCTTAAAATTCTATTGCCATTTAGCAAAGCGCACAACAGAAAATACACACCCACATACACACATAAAAAAAGGAATTTTTAATTTGCACGTCATTACAAAATACACACACAAAAAAATGGAAACCAACCAACCAAGATTTGACAGCTTATGGAAGGTCGAATATTGTATACTCTGCTATTTATATTTATTATATATATATATATATATATATATATATATATATATAATTCTGTGGCATATTCAACTTAAACCAAACAAATCGAGAGACTTGAAAACCCTTTATGACTATAGCTTATTAGTTGCAAGAAATTGTGGTTTATTTTATCATACGTTGTATATACCTATATCTATCTTCTAACCCACACAATTTAAATACCCCGCTGTAGGACGATAAAAAAAGCAGAGAACTTTTCCAGTTTGTGCGCTCACCATGTTAAAGGTTAATACCTCCTATGGGTCATGACGTTGTACTCCAAACGCCGCAACTCTGCAAAACCACAAAAAAAAAAAAAACCCCAACAAGGGGTGCGTGGGGGGCGGTGTCGGTTAGTAAAAAATAAAAGTAAACCAGAACAACAATTAATAATGAATTGTATTGCGTATTGTGTGAAACCGCAGAGGGGCTGAACGGACAGGGGTCCAGAGAGTAGCGGGTCCAGTTTACGCATTCATTTTGTCCGCAATTTTCATTTGTTGAGCGGGGGAGTCGGGGCAACGGCGTCACTTGAAAAGCGACGACAAGGACGCAGCTAGGATGAATGGACGTGAGCGTCAAGCAATAACAACAACAACGGCAACAACAAATGGCAAGTATATTACAAAATGCTTCAGCGAGGACGTAAAACGTTTAGGGAAAAAATTGCTGTTTCAACAAATTTACAACGGAAGTTGAAGTGTTTTGCCGCAGGTGTGTGTGTGTGTGTGTGTTTGTGTGTGTTTGCGGCCTGCACCACTCTTCAGTCCCGATACCAAATGTGTGTGTGCGTGCCCGCAGAGGCGCGTGATGAATGCGCCCGGCCATCGATTTGCACTCAACTCCATTTTGCACTTTCACATTTCATGGGCTACATCATTTGTGTGCACCACCCGCACCACCAGTCGCACTACAACACAGCACGGATTTCATTTTGTTTTGTGATGTGTTTTGCGGTGCACAATGAAAAATCACCCAAAACATTTTGCCACCAACATCCTTGAAATGGAAAAAGGGGCGAAGGGCAGGGACGTGCACAGGGACAAGGGCAGGGGGAGAGAGTGTGTCCCCGACACAGCCTGGTCAGCCGGAAGTATTTCGCACTTGGCAGTGGTTTAGTTTTAGGAATCCCCCCTTTGTGTATGTGTTTGTGTTGAAAGGGTATCAAGAATTTGTCATCAGTTGTGCACAAATCAGTTAAGAGACATTTTACTATGCAGACTATGTAGACTTTATAAAATTTCAAAATAAATGAACATTTTTAAAGTCAGAAATGATATTATCTAGAATTTTTAGCCGCCAGTTTATGTAACTTAATTAAGTAAAATAAATAAAAATAATATTTGTTTGCGATTCATATTCTAGAATTTAAAAATGCCTTTAAAACTAGTTTAAAGAATGTTTCTGTCAATATTCAAATATTTTAAGTTCTTCTTAAAAATATCATTATATGACCATCTATTTGTCACTCCTCTCCCTCTCTCTGAGCTGTAGAATATCTCTTTATGTGCATAAATTTATAGTATTAAAAAAACCTCAAGCAAAAAGTAACTAAATATAGAATTTAGATATTAGTTCGATTTTTCTAGAAATATTTCTAGAATTTAAGCTCTATTGAATTTGTGATTGTTCAAACTAAAATAAGTTTTTTTTTTCGGCAAATCTCAACTTTCCATAAAGTTACAGTTCAGCTCTTCGCAAGAGTAACACACTTTGGGCTATCCATCAATATATATACATTTCTGCCCGCCCCATGCCAACTGTCACCCAATTTCGGCTACGTATATGTCTAGGGATGTGTGCGCGTGTGTACTTACATTCATTTCCTGGCAACGTGTGTCCTGTCAAACCGGGTATGCCGGTCACACCAACAACGCCGCCACCACCGATGCTGCCAACACCGCCGCCGACACCAACAACACCGCCACCCACACCGACGCCAACGACTCCGCTGCCCGGATGATAGCTATAGCCATTTTGGGTCGCATAGAGCGCCGTCTTTTGGTCCTCCATATTGAGGGCCAGATCCATGGAGTGCTCGAGTGCCTTGTTGTCGAGACCGCTGGCCGGATAGTAGGGCGGCGGTGCCTGATTCTGTTGGGCGGCGACAATCGATGGACGGACCGAGTCCATTTCGTAGTCCTTGGCGGCGGCGCTCTTCTTCGACTGATTGCGCTTGCAGCGGCAGAACATGAGCAGCAGGCCGGCAAAGAGTGTGAATACAATGCACGACACGATTATCGCAATCAGTGTGGGCGTGGCCAGGGCGCTAGCCTCCGCGATATAGGGACGTCCAACTGCAATGAGGAGAGAGGAAAGAGAACGATGTGAGTTGTGAGATGAATGAAATGAAGCCATGAAAAATGCAACGCCACTCAAGAGAATGGATGGTTGGATGGATGGATGGATGGATGGATGGTTGGATGGTTGGTTGGTTGCCAGCCAGCCAGCCAGGTTGCCTGGCGATGGATGAGTGATTGATTGTCCAGCTATTCAAGTGGCGCAATTGCTCGTAATGGCTTTGCATATAATGGAAATCAGTGCGTTCCACAGCGAGTTCAACTCGTGAATCATTATTCGTGATCGTGAATAGCCAACTGAATAGTGAACAGTGAATAATAGTGAATGTACACCATCGTTTCGATAGAACTTTTGTTCATTTGCCTATTTGGGTCACTCATGTTGCAATGTCGGCACATTCGTGTCATTTGTCAAATGCCAGTGTTGTAAAATTGAGACGATAGCGATTTTGGGTATTCTTTGATTATAATCTTCCTTGTCCATATTCTTTTTCTTGTATCAGGTTCATCTTCTATTGGTTTATCATATTTATTTAAACTTTTTTTATATCAAATTAATGTTGTTGTGTCATATTCATATTTATATTCGTCTTTTTATAATATATTCAATTTATATTTGTCATTTTGTATCACATTTATGTTTATGTTTTTCTTGCGAGTTTTTAATTTTTATCATATTCACGTTCATATTCATATTTTTTCATTATATTCGTATTTATTTTTGTTCTTTTCGCCATATTCATAGTCATATTCTTCTTTTTGTATAATATTTGTCCCTTTATATTATTCATATTCATTTGCATCTTTCTTTATCATATGCATATTTATACTCATTTTTTATAGTTTGCATTTATATTCAATTTTATCATCATATTTATGTATATATTCATATTGATCTTTATCACGACAAGCATATTTATTATCTAACTGAAATCATGTTCATATTTCACTTTCTAAAAGTGAATAATTTCTTCAAAAAATCAATAATGATACTCACGCTTGATTATGAAGATCACAAAGAAAAGACTGTTTATACAACTAGCTTTTTCAAATATTCCATCCTTGATGCTTTTCATCACTCACCCAACCCCTTCACCATAAACAACCCCTGGTACTTACTCTCGGCATCTGTGTAGTCGCCGCAATGCTCGTGATTGTTGCGCAGGCAGAGTTTCACCCGCACCACGGGACTGTTGTCGTCCTGCTCCAGCGCCAGATTGTTGAGAGCCGCCTCATGCTCATCGTCGTCCTCGTTGATGGTGTGGCCCAGAGCGCGACCGCCGCCGCTGCGACGTGGCGCAATCAGGCGATCAATGACCTTCTCCTTGTGCGTGGGTCCATTGCCGGACAGCTGGAGATTGTCAACGACATCCACCAGATCCCAGGTGGCCATGGGCGTGTCGCCGTGCAACATGGTCTCCACAACGGCCACCAGATTGAGGCAAGTGGCGCCCACATCGATGCCCAGGGTGCGTGTGCTCGGCTCGTAGGTGACCTGCAGTGGTGGCGGTATGCGACTCACTTTTGTCGTTGTCGTTATCTCATTCGAGTAGGGTGAGCCGTTCTTGGGATTCAGCGCCTTCACCTTGAACGCATAGCTCTGATGCTGCTCCAGCGAGGTGACCTTGCAGGGTATGTCACGCTGACAGTCGACCTCTACCCAATCCGAGTTGGCGTTCGCGAGGGTCGCACAGTCCGGAATCAGTTGCTCCTCGCGGGGCATCGCCACACGGCGATAGCTGACAAAGAACTTGGTCTTGCTCAGGCCGCCATCGAAGCCCGGATCCCAGCTGAGCGTTACATAATTGTGGCCCACATCGACGGTACGCAAATTTGTTGGCTTCTCCGGCGGACCCTTCTGCTGCAGCCGTATGGGCGCCCGTATCGTGTTCAGCGAGTTGACCACACGGCACGTGTACTCCCCGTAATCGGAATGGGTCAGCGAATTGATGCGCAGCACCGACGTATAGATATCATTATTATCCGTTGTGGTGCTAATCTCGTAGTGGCCATCGGAGGACATGGTCAGTGGCGACGGATTATTACCAAATTGCCATTGGAACTCGGGCTTGGGATAGGCCTGCACTTTGCAGACCACCTCGGCCGTTTCGCGTATATCAAAGGCCACCTTGTTGTACTGGTGCAGGACAATGGGCTCGTGCTCGATGCGCAGCTGCATGGACGAGTTGGCCGAATTGACCTCGTTCTGGTAGAGGCACGTATAGAGGCCACGATCTCCGGGCACCAGCTGATTGCCGCCGGGACGTGCGGTGCCGCGGAACTTGAGCATGCTCTGCACGGTTACCATGCCATTGGGACCCTGATCGGGATTCGTCTTCACCTCATACAGATTCACCTCGGGCAGTATTTCGACGCCATCCTTCAGCCACTTGATGCTCGGCGCCGGTTTGCCCTTGGCACTGCACGTCACCGCATAATCGTTGTCCGCCACGCGACGGGTCATGTGCTGCTGCAGCTTGGCCAGGAACTGCGGTGGCTGATGTATCTCCAGCACAATGGTGGCCATTTTGCCAATGCCCAGCTCGTTGACGGCATGACAATGGTATTTGCCTTCGTTGCCGAGATGCGCCTTCGGTATGGAGTACTGTGGACCCTGTGCCAGGATCTTTTGCCGGCTGGAGAACTCACCATCGATGTCGCGGAACCAGCGATACTGCGGCACCGGCCAGCCTGGCGGACTGGCCGAGCAGGTCAGAGTGACGCCATTGCCGACATGGACCACCGGCTTATTGGGCGTAATGAACGCCTGGCCGGGACGATGACGCACCAGCAGAGCCACCGTGGAGTTGCCAACGCGTTCGCTGCGCTCCTGACCCTGGCTCTGCATTATGTTGACGGCGCGACAGATGTAGTTGCCAGCATGCTCGGCGCGCACTGAGGGGAGGGTCAGCACATCGCCGTTGAAGCGGAAATCTGGAGCGCCCTCTTTGAGCCACTCGACGGTCACTGGAGTTGGATTGGCGGTCACATTGCAGCGTATATTAACGGTTTCGCCCTCCTCGGCCTCGCGCGTCTTCGACTCGATGACAACGGTGGGCGGATAGAGTATATCGAGTATGAGCTCCTGTTCGCCGGCCTTGCCGAGGCCATTATCGGCACTGCACGTATATTTGCCCGCATCCTGCACGCTCACCCGATGGATGGTGTGCACCAGCGAGGAGCTAATGAAGCTGCCATTGCGTGTCCAGCGCACATTCGGCACCTTCGGCTTGGCGTCCACATTACACTCCAATTTGGCAGTGCGGTCACGTTCCACGCGCAGCGGATTCTCCGGTCCGACCTCGACGCGGGCATAGTCTGTAAAAGATGGTGAAGAAAAACAGGACGTGAAATTAGCAGGGTTTATTTTGCTGGGTGGCTTTTTTTCTCTCTTCTCCTTTCTCTCTCTCTCTCATTTTCTGGCATAAATCACAGCTGATGATGAAAATTAATAAACACAAAGCATTTTTCGTAGGGCGCCTAATCAGCGGCATCCAAACTTGTAATTGAATTAGCTCAGAAGTGGAGGGGACTGGTGCTGAGGGGGTGTAGGGATTAGGACCTCTTCGGTCTGATTAGACAGAAAAATATGTCAATTATTAATTAAATTAATCAAGTGTCGGAGCATTGGACGCGGCTAATGCCGTACGGCTTACAATCATTAGCAGTCTGAGAGCGTTTTCTGAAGACTCTGAAACCCTGACACTTATTGCTGAATGAAGCACCCAAGATTAGGATGCGAATTCAATTCAAGATTTATACAACATTATAATTACGTGTTGCGTTAGAAAGCTTACTACTCTAGGGGGAATAGAAATTGTGGAGTAGTTGTTAACTGAAGTTGGGACAACACATTACGCACAAGTGTTTCTATTTGTTTTGCCAGGCACTAAAACTGATCGCAAAATTATACTAAGAAAATACATATTTCCTTTCATAATCTACCCTTTTTTCACCTATTGCAACATATTTTTAATGAGCTTTGATTAAACAAAGAATATTTTTGCAATTTCACAACACTGTTCTTCGTAATTTGTTAATATTTTTCACGCGCATGCTACTTTTTCCATACTTTGTCATAGGTTAAACATTTTTTGCCCCACTCTTTGCGTGTGCATTAAAATCAACCATGAATACTAAACCCATTTTGCAGCACTGTTAGTCAGTCGCTTTAACATTTTACACTCTCAATTTGCTATCCTTTTATTCCCTCTTCCCCTTCACTTAACTCTCACCTCGTCTCTAATCTCTGCCCTGCACTTGACTGTCATTCCATTCGCCCGACTGCAAGCCATCGTCCCATTGCATTAGCGGCTCTTATACACCGCAAATGCTGTAAAATTATGTGGTTTATACCTCTCCCCCTACACCACCCTTGAAACTTGTGAGTTAACCTCACTTAGCTCTGCTCTTTGTAATTAACTGAGCCGGCTAAGTGTCGGATGCCGGCTGCCTAATGACTGTCCATAAAGTCGCCAAGTCGTCGTCGCCGTCGTCCTCGTCGTCGCATTGACAGCCGCAATCTTAGGAAAGTGGAGCAAATGTACCCCCACCGCTTGACATCGAGCCCCGCTCAACTTACCGCTGCAAAAATTATAGTAAATTGCGTGATTCTTGGCTACCTTTTGGTCTGCCGTCTGCCTTTTGCCTTCTAGAATTGGAGTTGGGGTAGATTGGCTGGTGCGTCGTCTGTGGTTCAAGTCTTAGGTTTCAGGTGTTCTGTTTTTTTTCTTTTTTTTTTTCTTCAAACCCGGCTCTTTGCGTGTTTATGTGCGTGTAATTACATTTGATTGTCTACCTTTTGTGTGCGCGCCGAGGTCTCTCGAGAACGTCGAACCCGCTCACGAATCGGCGTAAACTCCCAGACCAGCCGAACCCATTAAGAAATTGTTGTTTGAAATTGACGCGTTCTGCGTTGCCTGTGGTAAATGGCATCAAATTGGCTTAATTGTCACTTTGTGAACCATGTTTAACACATTTGGGCCACGGCCCAAGTTGCATTCCGAGCATTTCATAAAGCTCATGTTGTGCAAACATTACCCAACCGAAAATGACCTAAAAAAAAAAGGAGAAAAAAAGCTGGAGCTCAAAACCGAACCCGGATCGTAGCTCACACCTCAAAGTAGACCGGGCACACGATAAACCGGGCAAAACCGTCAACTGTTGATTACTTTAAAATGGGCAGCGGCTGCTTCAATTATTTTGTGTAGCCACTCTTCGTGTTCATAAATAATGAACACAAAGCAATCCCAAGTAAAATAAAGCGCAAATAGAAACAGCTAAAAACAGAGAGGAAAGAGAGGGGAGGAAACAATTTTATGCGTGTTTTGCATATAAATTTCATGCTTTTGGCCGAACCTTAAATTATGCGCGCAAATAATTGAATTAGTTTTACATTCAGGAGTTCTACACAAGCCCCTGCCCCTGCTCTTCTCCCTTCTGCCGTGCTGCAGCCACTGCAAATCGTGTTAGAAATATTTTTCCAATCAATTGCCAAATTGTAGAGACCTCCCCTTTCCAGCCCATAGAGGGCGTCTTAAAGCCAGCGCTTAAAAGTCTGCTTCAATAAATGTTTATGGCAATTGTCGCAAATGTGGCATAGATGGCGCTAACGTTCAATAGCCGTTGGATTAAAACGAAAAAATTAACAATTTTAGTCGCCGCTCCGCTGCATTATAAACAGTTTATGGCTAATCCCCACCATGTTCAATGGCGAATGAAAATGAAATTTTCAATTTTCGCTTGGACCCCTACTAACTCAATTTTCTACTCAGTTCTGGGCACTTAACACTAACGCAATTTACAGATTGCGCTGCCGACGCAGCAGCCGCTGCTGCTAAGCAACAATTAGTTAATAAGCAGAAGCTCCCTTTTTTGAGCAGGGGTATGTGCGGAGGGGAGGGGAAAGGGGGAATGTCTAATTTCGTTATGGCCACGCGCAGTGCGTGGCACAAAAGGCCAAAAAGGGCAACTGCCTAAGCCGTGCGCGCTAACATCAGACAGCTTTGCAGGCGCAGCTTCAGTTGATTTCGGCCAATTAATTTAATACTGCAGGTTGACTAAGACCCAAAAACAAAATAATAAGAATGGAAAACGGCCCAAAAAAGAAAAAATTATAATAATAAAATAATACGCAAGTTAAACAATGAAAAGTGCAATAAAAATTAGCGCTAATATTAATTTTAATTTTAATTAGAGCGGAGCCTGCATTAAGGCTAAAACCTTTTGCGCGCGCGCTTAACTTGGCTTACAGCTGCGAGCCAAATCCAATTTTGATGTGTGGCCGCAAAAGTTGGCAGAGATAGGAGGCGGGGCTTAGGTGGCAGCCAAAGGCCACAAAATGCCCGAGTCAAAGCCAAAGCCAAATCCAAGTTGAAAGCGAATTGATATGGCCAAGTGCCCGAACAGAACCAGGCACCAACAACTTAACCCAGCTCGCGCACTTGGCCAACTAAGATAAATGATAAGGCAAATGAGCGCACTTCTCTTAAGAGCAACTGCCTTGTGGCGAGGAAAAGCACCACTTCTAACTAATGAATGCGAAATTAAAAAGTACTGAACTGAGCCGGAAACGTAACGGAAATACAATAAATTATAGAACCGCACAATCCAATACAAGCGTTAACCACCCAACACAAACCCTCAACAAGAAGAGTGTATTATTTTTTGGTCGATAGTACTCGATACGCAGTTATCCTGTATACTGGATGTATTTTAAAAAACATGTTTCAAGTCTATAAATTGTTAAATTTGTCAATCAACATTAATATGGCACGAGGGAAAGTTTTCAAAAATCAGACACATTCAGGATCTATTTAAATTTAAGAACTGTAGCTCTTAAATTATCCAAATTCATAGCAGTTATAGTTAAAAAAAAGTCATCAAAGTGTCTACACAAAGAAATGCGAAATTTGCCATTTAAAGCTATTTCCCCTTCATGGCTGTTTCGCCTCGACCGTTGATACCCCCATTTTAAGTAGCTTTTGCTAAGGTGTACAGGGTATAAAAACCACTCGAAGAACTTCTGAAGCACATACACACAACACACAATTAATGCTTTAATTCGTTTGCTTGGCAGCTGCGTTTGCCTCTATAAAATGTTATTGACCTGGTTTGGCTTGAGGCTGACAGTTGGCCGCTTGCCGGATTTGCCAGTTCCTTAGTTGGGTTTTGGCTGGTTTGGGATTTCTTATCATAGCCAAATCGGTCGTCAACGCATCGCAACGTTGTGTGTCTCTCGTTTTGCTACTGCTTGTAGTTGATGTTGCCATGATTTTCATCATCTACTAAATGTTTTTCTTGGCTTTCAAGTTTCTTCTTGTTCTTGCGAAATATGTGAGTGTGTTAGTGCGTGTTTGTGTGTATTTGTTCGTGGCCAGCTGGTTTTTGCCATTTTGCTAGTTTCTGCTTCAACTTCTCCCCTCCTTGCCGCGACACTGCTCTTTGGCTTTTGTAACTTGTTAGTTTTCTTTAGTGCCCTCTACAAGTTCTGTTCAACTCCTCCTCCCCCTCTCTCACAACACGCTGCACCGTCGGACGCTTCATGTTCTTGTCTTGTTTTCCTATTAAGTCAAGAATTTTTATAGCATTTAGTTGGAAAAGCTCAACATATTTTGTACCCCTACTCGCATGCCCATGCCCAAGCCCAGCTACCCCTCCACGCTCCCCGATGCCACACAAAACGTCTCTTATGCCATTCTACAGATATGTACGTACGCATAACTCGTGCCTGCTGTCAGCGCATTTGAGCTATGAGCTCTTGCGGTTTTTGCTTTGGCTTTTTATTAGTTTCTTGTTGGTTTTCTTTCTCTTCTCTTTCCCTGTTTAGGAACTTGGTTCTTTTCACTGGTCTCTAGGCCTGACCATGGGTCACCTACCTCAGCCCCCTCCCCCATTTTAGGCCAACTAGTTACTAAATTGAGCGCATAAACTAAAACAACTACGGCGCAAAAATCAAGAAAACAGTAAAGAGAAGAATAAAAGAAGCAAACGATGAAAAAAAAAAAAATAATAAATAAATAAAAGGAAACTAGTTGGTTTTGCAGCTCATAAATTACAGGAAGACATGTTCCAGCGGGACAAATAAACAAGCGGCTAAATAGTGACTGACTGAGTGGCCATTCCGATAGTGTTTAGCAAGCACATTAACTCAAAAGCATGGACACAAGGCAGAAAAAGATAGGGGGAAATAGTTTGAAGATCCCTTAACAAACGCTAAAGTTACTGTTTTTAAAACTGCTTGAGGATTATAGTCAAAGCCAGTGTTTATTTCCACATAGCTTGTTGTAAAGAGCTTCTGATCGAGATTTAATAAGGCTGTGAGAGCTTAGCTTAAAGAGCTATTCAAGTTCTATTTGATATGTATCTTATTTACATATAATTATCTACGATGATCCAGAAATCTCTGAACTTTAAATCTTATTATAAATAAAGCTCTAAGTCAAAAGAGAATAAGTTACTCATAATATGCCTGCCGCTCTAGTTTAAATTTTAACTTTGACTAATAACACTTTTTATCTTAAAGATAGTAAGTTTAAGTTGTTGCTAAAACTTTTTAAGTTACGTTTACTTTTTCCCTAGCACAACGCTCAAGTTTCACATTAAGATAGTAATATATTGAGAGCATTAAGTTCGTAAAGGGCTTTGAAAACTGCATACTTATCTAGCTGTCCCTAACACCCTAAATAGGTTTGTCTTTATTAATAATAAAGACAGAAAGACCACTATATGAATATTGTAGAGCGTCTGACCCTTGACAGTATATATGTGTGCTTTTATATAATACAAGTAAAGATTCCTGAGAAAAACGAACAACTGCTGCCACAGCTACTTGAAGATTTTCTATTCAATTGGCAGCACTCAACAAAAGATAAACTACAAAGCAAATGTCTAGAAAAATAAACATTTTACGAAAGCTAAAGAGATTTTTATCTGCCCAAGTATCTAAGCAAATATCTATGCAGTTTAAACTGCTTAAAGTGCTTTTTCTCCCTAATGCTAAAAAACAAAAATTAAAAAGTAAGCAGTTCAATTAGATTGGGATATGTAAATGAAATTGCCTGAAGCTTTAAAAAAAAGCAGAGAAAAGTCAACTGATAAACGCTCAAAATGCGTATTGTACCACAATTTTTATTAGCCACAGATACCGAAAGAGATAGGTAGATAGATACTGCTACAGATACAGGCGACAATGGCCAGGCCATAAAATGAAATCAAAAATTTGTGCTGGCCACAGCAAATATTTGGCCAAGAATGATTTATGAAATGTTTCTCGTATGGGCATGAATTTAGTTTTTGTTGTTTCAGGTCGTTTCAACAGGACCAGGTCCCAAAAAAAGAACAAATATGAAGCATATGTATTCAACAACTTATATGTAAACAAATGGTAGTGTATCTGTGAGATACAAATGAACAAATACAAGGCACAAATTGCGTTGCGAGTTTATTTTTATGCCACAATTTGTGGCAAATCAATGGAGAACTTTTTATACAAACTAATTTTATGTGCTCCGCTTTTTCAAAAGCGGGGGAAACAAAAAAATAATAGAGTAGCATCAGCAGCGGTCGTTGCAATCAAAGCTGCCCCAAATTAATTTAAAAAGGCAGCAACACAGACACACAGAAAAAGTTGCTATTGCCGCGCTATTTAAACAACACAAATTTTTGTAAATTGTCTGAATAGAATTTTAATGGTAAACAAAAATAAAAAAATAAAACAAAAAAATTGGGGAAAAAACATTTGTTGGGGCATCAACTTTGCCCATTTGGCAGAGGCTGCTTTAAATAGGCAGCCAAATTATTGACAAAGTTTTTCACTCTCTCTCTCCCTCCCTTTTTATTTTTGAGCTATCCGAACACATGGAACTGGTCAAGTTGAGTTACTGAGATACCACAGGCAAATTACTAAATGGTGGTTGATGCCAGGCACATCCAACGAGGAGGATGCTGTTTCTCTTATCATTTACTCGTTATCTTTACGCAAGCCCAAAGGGCGGAGAAAAATGCTGCAACATGAGATGGATATAAACAAGTAACATCCATGCCGCGCAAAACTTTTGTTTTATTTATTTACTTGCACGTGTGAAGAAAAATTAAACCTTTTATACAAGTCAAAACTAGTTGCGAATTAAAATGAAATTAGTAAAAATAGTGAAAGCAAAAGTTTACACCCATAAAAAAGCAACGACTTATCAAATTAACTGAGATATAAATTAATCAAGTTGATCTTAAGCAAATCACTGGATAGTTTGGCAACACTCGTAACATATAAAGCATGCTCTAAACATCAAGTCTAGGCCGAAAAATGGGCCAAACGCAATTGCAGAGCCTGAACTAGAAAATGAAAACTGAAATAAGCGAAAACTCTGGCAACACGTAAAGCAAATTTTTGAATGGCGTAATTTTCCACCGAAACGAGACGTGTAGATTTGAAGCCAGGTCAGGGGCGAGCAAAGAGGGTAAAAGTAGGAAAAATTGCAGATGGGGCGGACGGCCACACAGATGGTAGAAATAGCTGAAACGGTTGAAACAGTTGAGCAATTGCAGCAATAGCAACAGCAAATTTTTGAAGCTTTGTTTAACTTGTGCATAGAGTTGAATAGAGAAAGAGAGAGAGAGAGAGAGGGATGTAGCGAAACCGGGTGAGCGAGACAGCAAGTGTAGCACAGCATTAGGCTCAAAACGGAATTACTTGCAGAAAATAAAACAAATAAAACAAGTAAAACTTTTCGACGTGTCCCTAGAGAGCCTGATAAGAGAGGGGGACGTAGCAGCTGCCATGCAGCACACTTCCCACACAACACACACACCTCCTATCCCCCACTCTGGCCCTCGCTTTGCCTATGCCTATAATAAACTCAATTCGCGCACATTTCGCTTTTCATTTTTTGGTAACTTACTCCCCGCCCTGCCAACATTGAATGTTAGAGAGAGCGGCAGTGCGTGTGGGCATGGTCTGGCTCGGCTCGACGCGGCCAGGCCAAACAGCAGTAAGTGGCATTGTCTTGGCAACTGGCGCGACAGCGTCCTTTGACCTAAATAATTAAATTCAGTGGATGGGCGACGAGCAAGGCATAGAAAAAAACAAAACAAAAAAACTTTGCTTTTAGCGCACGAACTTGCGCTGTCCTTGGAGTCCTTGGGCTAAACTTGTCCCCCAAGTGCAGCAGCTGCTGCCTGACTGCCTGCTTTCCTGCCCGGCAGCCTGACAGAGAGATTTCCTGCTGCTCATTTTGCAACAGTGCATTTCATTTAATTTGATGTTAAATTAATTTGCTCCATTGCAGCTTCAACCAGGCCGAAGAGCAACTGAAACAACCGAAGCACTTTATGCTGATTTCATTGCCTTTGTAAATATTTAGTTAATTTGAAGAGATTTTACCCCACAGAGACTAATTGTAACTGCAGAGCTCTGCATCTAGTATTTTAGTTGCTTTAAAGAATATACACGACAGTTCCGGAAATAACAACCAGAGATACACAAATTTATGCTAACAATCACCTGGACCTCAAGTGCGTGCAAACGAATGTCATCACGAAGTGACAGAAAATAATAATAAATTTGTTAAATTCTTAATATTATACCATTGAACAATGTTCTCAATTCTTCACACAAAAAAATAAATAAAAATAGTGAATAAAACTGTTACAATTCTTTCGTTAGAGACTGACTTCAAACTAACATTCAAACAAAATTTCTGCCGTCGTTATTAATTTTCGTCTTATGTTGTAGACTTTTCTAAATTTTGTTTTCGTTGTCTAACAACTCTTCTATAAAATTAATAAAGACATATAATTAAATACATATTCTCTTTCACAAGTCATCAACAAAAATTTTAATTCGACGCAACTTTGCCATTTTCGGGTCATGCCAACTTTTCAAATTATTTCGTTTCAGAAAAAACTATTCAATTTCCGTAACTTTTCTAATTGAATATCAAGTTTGCCTACCCTTTTTTTTTGCCTGACTATTTATAGCGCCAAAACTTTTTTCAAGTGTATTTGAAAAAACAAAATATATACAAATTAACAAATATTTCCATTTCTGGTTACGGTTACAATTTTTGGTTAGTCACTGCCTCTGCTGTTGCTTTTGTTGCTGCTGCATAACTTTGGGCACTTGCAGCCATTCTGAACAACATGATGGTGATGATGATCAACATCATCATCATCAAAGGATCATCATCAACGTGTCGTCATCATCAGCAAGCGTCATGTGTGGCAGCCAGAGGGCAACAATAAAAACACATCGCAGGTTGCCCCGTTGGCTGCTGTTTTTGTTATGGCAGCAACAGCAACAACAGCGGCAGCCCCCAGCGGCACTCAAGCAAAATCCGCCATGGTCCACCCCAACCGCTCCCCCCCCTTCGCCCTTCTTGGCCCCAAGCGGCGTCAGCTGCTGCTTTATAGTCTTTCGCTCGCTGAATGTTATTGTTGTTGTTATAGTTGTAGTTGCTGCTGCTGTTGCTATTTGTTGCTGTAAGTCAAGTAGAAGCTGCTGAAAATGTAAACAATGCAAGCGGCAGCAACAGCAGCAACAACAAGCAAATGCCGCTTGCCAGCAGGCGAAATGTAAATAAAATTTTTTTAAAATTAACTGCCAGCCACGTGGCTGTTCCAAGCACACACACCCACATACCACCCCTCTCTCTTCCTCTCTTACCATGCAATTGCTGCTGCAGCTGCAGGAAATGTATCTACATATGTAACGTACAATATTCAAGATTGTTGTTCATATTGCTGCCAGGGCCGAGTTGTTGTTGCTTTTGCTTTTATTGTTGCTGTTTCTGCTTCTGTTTGGTTGCTATTTTAGCTTTTGTTACTTGTTCCATTTGTTTTGCACTTTTGCCGTAGTTTTCACTACACTCGCATTCGCATTCGGATTTTCTTTTTGGCTTTTCCGAGCGGAAAAAAACTCTCCTGCAGCATCCTCTCGTCAATAGTTTTGCTGGCTGCAACCAGCTGCCTTGTGGCAAGTTGCCCGCTGCCGCTGCCGCTGCTAGGTTCGTTCTGCCACATTTGCCGGCTTTTATTTGCTCGCCCGTGAGCAGCACTCGCATGAGTTGAGGACTACAGTGGCTCTATAGTCGTTATATAGCCAGTACTTATGTGCAATATGAGAGAATGTGAATGCGAATACCAACGCGAACAACTGGCGGCTGCTGTCAATTCCTATGCCCTAACCAATAGAACAGATGCATTAGCTATGTGATGGGGTTTGACGAAATGAGCTAGTGACTGTCATACGAATGGGTTATATAGGAACAGGACTATGTATGGGTATATACTACAACTATTTATTCAACACAATAACCATTAAAAAATGTAAATGACAAATTTATTATTTTATAAAATAAAACCATGTTCCTGTCATTATATATATATAAATATATATAAATAAATTAATCAACAACACTGTTATAACAAAGATATAATAATAATAATCTTTGGACAAAAAAGAGCTGAATATAGAGCAAATTAAACTTTTTTATTTGATAGTCAGGAAATCTATGGAAAATGCCAGCTAATGTATTCATCGTTAATTTCGAAAACCTTTTCCTTTTTATCAATAAGAAGATTTGATCTGTGTTAGATCTGATCATTTATCCACAGTTTTAACTATTTTGGAATAAACCAACAAATATGTCAAAATAATAAAGCATTTATTGGACGGACAAAAAACATAATTTGTGGCGTATATTGATAATTCGATAAGGATAACAGCGTTTACTTCAATATCGATCAATAATTTGCACCACTTGCTTAGAGGCTTAGAGCATTGCAAATTCGATAACTCTACGTAAAAGTTGATCAGTTTATGCGTTTTTCTATTGGTTTTGCTGTTTTATCTGTGCAGTTAGGAGCTGGCAGGGACAGAGAGGGTTGGAAGTTAGCGTTCATATACTCGTACAATAAGCAACATGTGTGCCGTAAAACTTTACAACGCCAAAAACGCAGCAAGCGAAATATAATTTTTTTTTTTCGTTTCACTCGTTGTTCCCCGCTACCCGCTGCAGTGTGCTGCTCTCTTTACAAGCATAATAAATTTATATGTAGACGTTGATACGTTGTAAATATTTTTCCACTTGCCCGCTGGCCAACAACAATGTCAGGAATGTGCAAATATATGTAGATATATTTTACTATTATTTCATATTATTTTTCCCTATATTCTGTTTTTTCTTTTTACTATAGAGCATAGTTTTACTTGGTGTGGCACTGACAAACATATACCTATGATATTTGTGCAAATAAATAGTTTAAAATAAGTTTGATACATATTCAAGTTTTAATTAGCCGGCAATTGCGGTGCCAACAAGTTCGAATGTAATTATATTTATGCAATTAACATAATGCAAAATAAGAAAATAACAAAAAAGTAACCATAACGTAGTCAACCAAAATATTATAAATATTTAATGTAAAATGTAGCTCATAAAATGTACAAAATTCATTGACCATTTAATCATTGCGTTGGCAACTGGCAGCTGCATATATGTTTGTAATAGTATATATGTATATCGAGCAATAATGCAATATAAAACAAGTAAGAGCGTTGGATTCGGGTATAACCGAAAGCGCAATACTCGTTCACAGTGTAAAAATAACCAAAACATGTATGCTAGCTTTATTAGTACACAATAAACAATAAAAACTAACACCTAAACTCAGAATCTGTTTTAATGCTTTTTTTATACTCATTGTGACATACTTTTTTTATTTATTTGATAAAATATGGATCCGATATGGATATACCAACATTTTAGTCAATTTTAATCTGTCTGCAACAATTTCCATCTATCTTCAAAACAAATCTTAACACTATCTGACGCTGGTATATACGAGTATATACTTATTCCAAATATTCAGTTTCTAGCTTCAATAGCGGCGATAAAAATTGCATTCATTTGTTCAGCATTGCACAAAATCAATTTTCTCTTCACTTCTAAACGAGTAGAAAAAGCGCATTCAATTACTAGCATAAAGTTTGCTATTGAAAAACCAACAACAAAAATTCATTGAAAACAAATACAAAACCAATCGTCAAGATTGAACAACCTAAATAAATATAAATATATATTAAATCGCACTCATATTCGTCCATAGATTCATCATAGAATCGAATGCTGTTGGACTGACTTCAGCTGTTTATACATTTTTACACTCTTTGTTGAAAGAACTCATGAAAAGTTTGTTAGAAAGATTATGTCTGGACAAACACGCTGTAAATATTTCTAAAGCACTTGGATTTGCTGATCCCATATGAGACAATATATTAATATAAGCGTCTTTGATTGAATTTGCCTTGGGAGAAGAAATAAGTTAACAAAGATTTACCCAGAAGAAAACTTAACTTTTAAAATTATTCATCAGAGTTTTAAATTTAATTAAAGAATATTGTTAAGATTTATTATAAACGGTAAACAAATAAGTAAGCAAAGTAAGAAAGTAGGCGTTGTTGAAAAAATTTAACAGATGTTCATATATATACAGAGGCTTCCTTCTGCCTGTTACATACATTTGTACAAAACCATTATACCCTTTTTACCCAATTTCAATGGGTTCAGGGTATAAAAAGGGCCATTTTTGCAGCTCAATTAGAGATGAAGTTGACAGAGGAGTCGCGAGTGGGAGCTGGGCAGCAAAAGTGTCACGTGAAATTGTGGTCACCATTAGCTGCCTCTCAAGTTGCACGAAAGCAGCTCGTCGACCCGATGCGTGTCCACAGCTCGGCGAGTGGGGACTTCAAAAAAAAATGCTAGAAATGTCAAAAGCGCTAAATGTGCCAAAAATATGCTGTTGCAAGGGGCGTTATATGTGTATGTATGTTTGTGACACACATATGCTCACACACACACACACATATGTGCACCGTGTCGAGGCAAATGTGGCAGCAAATTTTTGTAAATAAAGAATTTTTGTGCGGCCTGTGCAAATTTGTGCAGATTGCGCAAATTGCATTGCGTTGCGCTCAGCGTTTGGATATTGACAGCAGGCACCGTCTGAAGTCTAAACACACAGCGATCCACCCTCTCCCCGCCACGTGTAGTCAAACAAATATGCAAAATTAGCATTTTGACATTTCAATTTTGAATTTGAATATTATTGACATGTTTATGCGGTGGCGTCATTGGGACAGGTTGGAAGGGAGCCGGTCCTATATTGATATATGTCCAATTTGTAGCTATGACGTTTTTATTGATTCACAAAATTTACTTTAATTAGGAGCAGATATGATGATGCGCCGACACTGCTCGGATATAAACAGATATAGGCCGTTATTAGTGTGTGTGTGTGTGAGATATGTTTAGTCTACTGAAACAATGCCGAGTTATCCTGAGGGCCCCATGCGGCAGCAGCATCAGCAGCATTGCGTCTAGGCAACGATTGCTGTTGTTTGCACTGTAGACACCATCAGCATTAGCAACAACATCATGAGCAGTATTATGTTGCTCCATTGTCATCATCTTAGTCAACAACAATAAAGCCTTTTGCCATATCTAAGAATGCATATGCCATTGTTACGGTCATAATACAGAGAACGCTCGTGGGTTAGAGCTCTTTAAAATAAGTATTGGCCAAAATTAGAATTGACATTTTCCGTAGACTAGTTGCCTTGAATTCAGGGCTCTAGGTAAGAGGTTGCGCTATGCAGGCTACTTGACATGTACGAATATATTGTGATATCTGACGGTGCTACAGGTGGTATAAGGGGATGAGACTGTGAGATAAATAAAAATAAATTTTTTTAGTTTAACTTGAATGTTTCTTTTGCTGACAAAATAGGTTGTAAATTGAAATTTATTTATTGGTCCAAGGAAAATTATATATATTGAAGATGGTAAAAACTATTACAGATGAATATTAAAATTATTAAGAAAGAAATTCTTTCCATTCAAAGTTATAATATTAATAAAATTTAAAAAATAGTGTAATATAAAGCTTTTTCTCTCTTTGCACGGACATCGTTTTTCACATATTTATAATTTAATTTTAAATCATATATATATTTCTACCTTTTCTTTAATGGAAAAACGCGCTTAATAAAATTAGTATGTCGTATTTTTTTTAAATGAGTTAAAAGCTAACTGTACGAAAATGTAACTCTCGTATATATGTATGTACATATGCGTGCGCGTACATACAAATATTTCTCATTACTCTTACTTATATTTGAATATTGTTTTTTCAAAATTAAGAATATTGCGTTTTTCAATCGACTGCGTGTATAAACTGATTCTGAGAAGGTTAATTTTTCGGTCAAAAATCATGCCAAAAATTGTAACACACATTTCGATGCTAGATCGACTCGACTATTGATTCTGACCAAGAATATGCCTCCTTCTGCTTCTTTGCACAAAACCATTATACCCTTGTAATTCATTTTCATTGGCTTCAGGGTATAAAAAGTTTCATAAAACCGAAGCGTTCTAATTAGCGACCGTTTACGGAGTTTGAGTGTTCTTTTTGAGTCCTTTTGCTATCGAATTTTAATAACAAATTTTAACCAATTACTTTTTATATTTTATTACTTTTAATACTTTTCAAAAATGTTTTGTTTTCCTATGAATTCTTCGCATTTAATTGAATTTTTTTTTGCGACTTTCACTATTTTTATAATTTCTGTAGTTTTTGTTTTATGTTTTACCTGTACCTGTTCTCAACTTCAACTGTTCAAACATCCCTCTTTACACCTTCTTCAATGTTTTTTCTTATGACTTAAGTGTTCGGCCTATTGTTTCCCCACTTTCTCAACAAACTTTTCACTTTCTTGGATTACATTTTCTTCGACTCCTTTTACTAACCCTACATTCCTTAACAACAATCGTCAAGTAAGGCGTTTGGTTCTCTGTTATTTGAGAACTATTCTAACTTGATATGAGGTTTTCTCCCGTTCTCTGTTCATTACCGCCCACACTCTATTTCATTAAATTTTCTCTGCGCACAGCTCTTTAAATAGCCTTGACCCTTTGCAATCTGATTCCTTGCGGCGTCAATCAAGCAAAGTTCCGTTTTCGCACCCATCCCGTCCAGGTAATAACCGAAATTAAAGACGCCCTTAAGGCGGCATTTTGCAAATTTCGCTAATGCGAATAATTATTGTATTTCCATTAATTTGCAAAGCACAAAAGGCGATAGCTCTTGATTGCTGAATGCTGTGTAACTGTTATCGACATTTCCATTTGGTCTGCAACACTCCTCCCCTCCCTCTACTAGGCTGAGGCCTGCTCACTGGACGAATGGCTAATGACGAATGTCTTGGGCAACATGCGAACCGCAATTTGACCCAAACTGACCTCAGCACGCAACACGCCTCCCAAACACTTACAATGCGTCAAAGTGTGGGCGTATCTTACGTTATTTTTCCTACTTTTTTTCTCAAGTTATCTTTCGTTTGGGTTTTACATGCGGATGCCAAAGTTAAATCTTTAGAATGTGGCAGCCCGAAATGCCGTTGCCATACCAACGCCCCGCTAATATGGCCAGGCCCCGGGGCCAATGTACGATTATGCGTTAAAGGCGGGGCCGGAGCGCGGGTTGTGCTTGAAAAAAACGCATCCTTTTGTTTCAGTCCAGGGATTTGAACTTGGCAGCGTCTGGTTGCCGCTGCTCGACTCGGCAGCTCACATAATGTGGCTTAATGTGTAGCCAAACAATAAATGAAAATTGTGTGCAATTGTCGTGCCTTCAACCAAGGCAATGGGCACAAAAACCCTATAGCAAGTCCGTAAACCCCCAGATCCCCGGTCCTTTGCCCACGCACAACTTCCAAAGTACTTTCAATGCTCACGATCCGAGTTTGTTGTCATTGTTGTTTGATGCTCTTTTTGTGTCTGTCTGCCAGTTGAATTTTTGCTTGGATACCCTGTAAACAAAAAACTCACAATAAACGGGCTTCAGTTGTTTATGTAAATGAAAGTCATAGTTACATTTTTATACATAGCTCGCTCGTGTGCTCATTGAGAAGATCTCTCTGAGTTACGAAATTTGTATAACACATACTCTGCTCACATACAGCTGTATTTTATTGAAACTAAAATATCATTTAGGTAAATCTGAAGAAGAGCAGATATGAACTCGTTTGTTAATTTTCAGATTCGCTTGCAAGTTTTTTTTTACAGTGTCTTTAGAGCCAAATTTCTTTCTCTCTGACTCAACATTTGAAAGTCTTGCTAAGCTAAAGAAAAAGAGTTATTTAATAAACTATTTTTTCTCCCAGTTTTTTAACAAATTTAGGTTGCTCACTATAGGGTATCTGTCAGTCTCTCTTTAGGGACTGCACAATAAACATATTAGTTATTGACCAAATTATGATATCACGTACGCGAATCCGAAGAAAATGTCATTGTACTATATACATGAAAACTTCTTCAGACCCATGTATAGGGTATTTGCAAGTCGTCTCCAGAACCATATGTCGTCGTCTTCTTTTTGTTATTGCGGGAACTTTCATTTTGAGTTGCTTGCGTGTCTCGTTATCCTTTTTATTTGAAGTTTGCTTAATGCCAAGTAAATAGTAGCCACACACACACATTTACACACACACTCACACCACACACGCACATGGATTCCTGTGGCGGATTCATGGATAGATGGGCATTGACACTGGGGTTAGAGGGGTTTATTCCGTCCATTGTTTCATTTTTGCACGACCGCAAATGACTGAGGCTAGCTGTATGGGAAAAGTAGTTGGACTTGTTTTTAGCCACACATTCAACCGGGCTCATTTCATGGGTTGTTGCCGACTATTTTGCCGTATTATTGGCGTTAAGAGTAGCCTGTTACCTATGAACCCATGAACTCCTCGTTGCTTTTGTTGTTGTTGCTGCTGCTGCTGCTGGTCGCTGGCTCTTATCTGGTCGCATTATCATCATCATCTTCAATTTAATGCGTGGCAGACGACGAGGACACTCGACAATTTCTGCTGCTGTTCTGTTTTTTTTTTATTGTGTTTCTTCCTGCATCGCTTTGTTTTTGCGGCTTGGTCCTGGCAGTCACTTCCTGCCATTTGCCAGTTGGTTCTGCTCTCCGTTTTTTTTTTTTTTTTTTACTCTATGTAATGCCACTTTATATGCCGCAGTCGCTTCGCTCACTGTCACCCTGTCTATTGGCACATGTGTATTGGCATTTGCTTCGTTGATTTTCCACAACATGCTGTGCCTATTTGCCTAGTTGGCCTGTCTCATACCAAAACCCAAACCGCCTCATTCTCTTTCGCTGCTCAGGCTGGTGTTAAGGTTCAAACATGGCGCAAGGTCGTTTCAACCAACCGAAGCGGGCAACATTTACATTTACATTTCCATTGCCCGCTCCAGCTTCACTTCCATTTCCATCTCTATCCGGAACGTGTCCGGGCTGCCTTTTTATGCATGATCTCATCGCTGACTGGCAGCTGGGAGATGATGGGAAGAGTGGAAGAGCGTTCGACATTTCCCCCGTAGCCCTTTAGCCCTGCCAGCCTGTCCTTTTCCGTTCCCTGTAACTGCTTTTGGGCTCTTTTGAGGCAGGCCAGACAAAAGTTAATTGCCTGACATTAAACTATGAAAATGATAGGCGCCAGGACACCGCACACACACATGCACACAAAACATGGTCTCCGGGGGCACAAACGAACGCATTGTATTTCAATATTTCTCCCCCCATGAGTCTGACTGTAAAATTTTTGCTAAGCTGCGCGCGACTTAAGCACCTTGAAATCCCCTAGCAAAAAAAAAAAAAAAATACATTTGACAGCAGCAATAGCAACAACAACAAGCAGCCAGGGTTGTCGACTTAGAATCAAATTCTAAAGTCAAGCAGGTGGGCAACCCGACCTCCCCAGCTCAATCCTCGCCAACAGCTGTCTGTTGCTTGCCCGCTTTACAGGGGTTGTGCGCCCAGGTGAGATCCGATTAGGCTCATCAGCAGCGCGCAGCCCAAAAACACACTCAAAATGCGCCAGGGCAGGACAATAAATTAGCGTAGCGTAACTTGAGCAAATGCCAAAAGGCAAACACGTAGACTTCCTAACCCCCCTCTCACTTTTTGATTTGAAGCGAATTCGAAATAAACGCGGGTTAAATGAGTAGACTAGGGCTTGCCCTGTAAGCAATTGAAGATTTACTCTGATTGAAGAGATATCCTTCGAGAAACCAGCTAAAGCTCAAGCGCAGCAAACCAAGTAAAATTTGTGAGGTAGAAAAAAGAATTGGATAATGCTGTTACAGCTGGGCAGCAGTATTTCTTAAACGCATAGAAAAAGAGAGAGAGAGAGAGAGAGAGAGTGCGAGAAATTGCGAGAAAGAAGAGAGATAACTGAATTTAAATTTGTGGTCTGTTTAGATTGATTATATTGCCGATTCTTACAAATTTTTTTTAACAAGACTTTGGGTTAAATAAAGACAAACATTTTTAAACTTGATGAAAATAACGTAAAAGGCAATCAAATTTTGGTTTTTGTTTGATTAAACTTATTTGGTCGCCTTTTACAAGTTTTAAGTTAGACATCCCTTCATCATGAAATCTAAGATATTTTCCCAAGTAGAAGCTTTGCAACCTGTTTTTACCACAATGCAATTAGCTAAATATTTATTTTAGAAAATTGACAGACAACTATTACCTTTTTTAATAATTAACACATCAATTTTCATTTTGTTCACTCCTCACGTGCTCGTTCACAAATGATTTTACTGCAGTCCCACAGGCTTAGATACGGTGAAAGCATATACGAAAAAATTGTATCTATTAATCGATGGTTCACGATTTAAAGAATTCTTTTCTTTAATATAAAGCCAACCAAAATAAATTATCGAACCTTTAACATAAACTCTTGACACATACAGACATAATCGCACTTATGCCCACCTTCAGTCTGCCTGTTCCCAAGGAAACTATTTCTTTTCATAGATCCATAAGCTTCTTTTAGTTGAGAAAACATCTTTCAAATGTAAGATTTCAATTTATGATAAAATATCACATTTATTGCATGTGGCCGTTGCATTCGACACACAGATAAGGACATGAACGTAATTCACAAAATCTGACAAAAGAAAGCAATATATCAATTAGCTGCCATAAAAACAATTGGCCACAAAATTAATTTTCGTTCGTTGCCTGGCTGAGTTACAGAGCTATGTTTAAATTTTGGCACCTTGAACTAAATTGTTTCTTTCGTTTACTTTTGACATACACAGCAGCCAAAGTTTTAGCCCCCATTGAATACCCTTTAAGTTTTATAATTTTTGAGCTTTTCTGGTATTTTGTGGTTATTAGCAGACGGCTTAGCTGCTTAAGATTTGCCAAGGAAGCCTGCAATTTATTGCCCGCAATTTCGCACTGACTTATTGAAGGCGATTAGACAGGGACGTAACAGGCGTGTTGCCAGACTGTCGAAACTTATGGAGGGCAGAGTTTGATGTCGGTAAACTCCGTGGTGGCGACTGATTAATTTGTAGGTGTCAATTTGGGGCAGGCCTAAGTGAATTTTTATTGTTGAACGTAAATCAGCAAATGGCCAATTGTTAAGTGAATGAAAATGGTTTAAATGGGTAAATGGGCAGAACGTAACGTAAAACGATTTCCTGTTGAAACTAACAATTAAATTGTTTTTGATTTAATTTGCCAGGCAAATGCTGTCAATGCTGTTGACTGAGCAAACACAGCAGAGAATGTCTACGAAAGGTCAGAATAGTTGGCATCAGGCACAGCAGCCATAGCTTTGTAGGTGTGTGTGTGCGTGTGTGTGTTGCTTTTGGCCTGCAGCACACAGCAACCGCAGATGCTCGATGTCCTGGCCATTCTGGAGCAGTATTTTGCTTTTGATCAACTTGCAGAGGCTTGCTTAAAAACGCATTACGCTACACACCCCCAAGTGAAAGTTGACCGCAAGTGGGAAAACCATGCTCACAAGCAGGTAACGAACATTGGCTGTGGAACATTTTTGCACCTGCCCTCTCTGTTTACTGCAATTACTTGAAGCGCCTCTGCGGTTTGCCTTTGCCAGCGTCAACCTTTTACATCCTTTTGCTTTGTGCATTTTTGGCTCAAGGTTAGAAATGTCTTATTTAACCGACAATCACCCACTCACCCACGCAAACGTTATTAAATAGGCCAATTACTAAACATTACAAATACAAATCGACGCGTTTACTTTGCGGTTTTGCGCATATTGCAAAATATTTCCAATTAAACATTGTGTTCAACAAATCTAAACACACGAATAACAACAGCAACAACAACGAGAGAGAAAAAACAACAAATATTAAATTTAATGCGGCTTATAAATGCAAATTAGCTACTGGCGTTGAAGGGCTTGGCTGTGGGTGGTATAGGCGTTTCTATGTTAATTAAACCACAGTTGAATCATTTTAAAATGCGCCCATTCAAATCATTCATTTATTCATTCATATATACACTCATATGCTTCAATTGGCTCAATCAACGTGTGGGTGTATAAGCGACGAGGGGCGCTGTGCCTGTGTGTGTGTGTGGGCCTGATCCACTTCTCAAAAGAGTTATGCACGTAACGGCGGCTAATTAGCGACATTTATGCGACAGGTCAGACATTTGCTTGTTGTTGTTGCTGTTTATATGGCATTATGCATACGACACGTGGGTGTTGGTTCATGACAACAATATGTGAAGATTGCGTGTTGGCGTTAGTTGTTCATAAACCTATTTTAAGTGGGACAAATACAACTTTTTTCTACGATTTTAGTTGGGTTTTTAAAAGGCGAAACGCAAAAACAATTAAGGCGAATTTTATTAAATTTAGATTCTTTAATTTCTCAAATCCAATCACATAAATGCGCTTCTAATTTTCATCAATTTTATAAGATAAGACATTTTAAACGGGATTTCTTCTAACTTTTAGACGTCTATGTCATATCGCTCTATCTACATATATGTAGAAAAACACTTTATCAACATCGAAGTACTATATCCAATAAGTTTTGATGAGAAAAATTGAGAGTAAATTAAGTTTCAGTGTGAAAATATCTAAATATATATTCATTCTAGTAATGCATGGGCATAAGGCTATTTTTATTTTTCTTCGTTTCGTTCTTGTTCATTTTTCATTTCTTTTTTTCAACTCTGTCAATGATCGGGTCTCAGTCACTCAGTCAATCAATGGTTCAGTTTTGCTCGCTGCTCTTGCCTAAAATGCATGCAATTGCAATTAGCACGCAGACTTTGCCACAGAGCCACCACCACCCACACACCATCGCTGGCACATGTGTGTAGTTTAAGCCCTGGCAAACTGCTAATTACAATGTGCGATGTTCTTGTGGTTCTGTATTTGAATTAATTACGCATTTGATGGTTGACCTCAGATGTTGTTGTTGTTGCTGCTGCAGTTGTTGCTGGCAATTGTCGGGGCACTATTTCAGGTTTTGGCTTTTATTCGGCTTTTGATTAGCTCTAATAGCTACATGCTACAGCGAAACGGACGAAGTGTGTCGGTTAATTTAACTGCCACTTGTTGCAACAACAATGACAACGTTGTTGGCCATGCATAAATTTCTCTTCTAATTACTTGCGTTTAGTCCGCAGGTCAACAGCATCAGCAGCTTTGGTTAATTTATGTGCGCGTTGCATTTACAAAAGTTATCTACACTCGGAGAAAATAAAGCATCGAATTTAATACTCCCATCAAGTTCATGTGGTGTCGAAGTCAACATTTTTTTTACTGAAAACAATTCTCCAAATATTAAATTAAATTAAATTACAAGACAACATATGAGATCAATTTTAGAAAAGTTTAATTTGTTATACTGTTCGTGCAAGTAATCAAGAATTAGGATACTCTTAAAATTTTACTGGACTATAGCAAGAAGCATTTTTTCGTTGAGTGTACATGAATATATAAGATAACAACTGTATGTTCTTCATGTATATGCAAATATTAGCTGTTGTGGCTGTTTTGGGACTCATCCAAATGGCTGATGATTCTGTTGCTTCTGTTCTCTGGCAATTTAAACAACATTTTAACAAATGTGTCAGCATTTGTTGAGCAGCTCGTTGTCGCTATAACAAATGACGAGGGGGAGGAGTTGTCGTAGGTGGGGGCGTATAATGTCATGTCTGGTCACTTCATTATGCAGCTATTTATTTAGTTGTTGGCCATTGTAATTGTTGGGTCATGCTAATTAGACGTTCCCCCGCGCTGGCCACAGAGGTCAACTAATGTGGCACGCCCCCACCCAAAAGACCAACTGCATAGCTATAATGAAAAGCGCAATGGGGGAGCATGCAAGTCAACAATTTGCTATGTTTTTCTATATTTAGCCACAATTGAAAACCGAGTTCATGTTAGTTGAAACAATGTCAAAGGCATTTGTCACCATAACAGATGAAGTAATTTGCACTGACCAGGGGGAGGGGGGCAGAAGAGTAAAAGTGGGCGAATAAAGTGAATAAAGCTAGAGTAGTGAAAACTTGATTAAAGCCCTAGTCTTTTAGCGTCTAATGTGCTTAAGGTGTTTATAAAGGCAAGTCAAGTTCTCTATAACGCCTACATCTTTTCCGTATACTTAGTTGAGATTAGCTAAATAATCACTGTAGTATAAATCGAATTTTCTGCAAGTAATCATGATAAATTTCACTTTCACTTTCTAATAAAAGGTTGCAGTTTAAAGTGCCGCTGCTTAAGCCCCATTTATAGGCTAACATCTATATGGAAATAATCATTTTGCACTTACAGTTAACATTCAGTGTGGTTATAGCCTCCAGGCGTTTGCCCTCGTTCATGGCGCGATTGCGCACCACACATTTATACTTGGCGCCATCGTCCTCACGACGTGGTGTTATTGAGAGTGTGGCGTTGGTGGGTTGATCCTTAGTGCCACCGCGCAGCAAAGTCGCAGGCAGCGGCGAATTCGAGCCCTCGCGGTACCAACTAATCGGGTGTTCGGATTCAGTTTAGATTTTTGTATTCTTATGTATACATAGCTAATAGAGAAACGGTGTCAACTTACGTTATGGTGGGATCCGGTGAGCCGCCAATGCTGCTGCATGTAAGCTCCATAGGTTTATCTTCGGTGGCAACGGCAATGCTGCCGGGCGAGATGACGGGCGGATGTGGGGGCGTTAGGACGGTGAGATTATGAAATTCCTGATGCACATCGGCACCTGTGCCCTTGGCCTTGATGCGGCACTCGAAGCGTCCATTGTCCCTATTATAGGAAACATTCTTAATCTGCAAGTCATAAATGCCGCGCTCCGGTTGAAAGTCAAGCCTGCAAGACAGGTACAAAAAAAAGTATATGGCATTAAATTATATAAATATTTTATTTTAAATTTTATAAATATTTTATGGTACTTTGATCGGGCATCAACTTCATCATGGCAATTAAATTAAAAAATTCAATTTATTCTATTTAAAAACTTGGTCAGTGCACCCCCGGGGCGCAGACTCTTTGCTTCCTGCCCACACCCCTTAAGAGTCCTAACACTAATTGTGCTAATATTGAGTTCATCGTTGATAACCTGCTGCGGGTCCTGACTGTTACCGACTACCGTTCGGGCCCGCAGGTGATTCAACTTTAAACGATTCGCAATATAAATAAATAGTAAATGTTAATATTTGAGCAAGGCGGGACGGTTTGAAGGGGAAGGGTGAGGTGCGGGCATGTGACAGCAACATAAATAAAATCAACGTTCAATAAATGTTTGCATATTTTCCTAGACGATGACTTCGACTGACGATAACGATGACAACGGTGCAAAGATGGGGGCAGGGGGGAGTTGACGAGGGTTGCCAGACCTTAGCAACCGGTTGGTAAGCAAAATGTCAACATGTCGATAGTACAACTCTCTAAAATTGTTTAGTTGTTGTTGCTGTTGTTGTTATTAAGCTTTTGTTGCCAATTTAATTGCCAAGGCAGAAATTTAATTCCCCATTTTAATTGTAAATTTTGCAACGTTTCCTGATTGAATTTCTATATTTGCGAAACGCTTGAAAAATGAATTCCCATTTCCAGATAATCAATACAAAACCAATCAAATTTCGAACGCTTAAGCGTAGGCTGGACATTTTAAAGATGTCGCAATATTTGCTATTCGTTTGCACCACCCGCTCATACTAGTAGCAACACCACCAACAGCAAACTGTGCACCACATGGTGCTTCATTTTGTTGTAGTTGTCAATGTCTTTATTTTTAAGGGCTTTCTTTTGAGCGCCCCAGCGTATTTTTATCTTGTTAGGGAATTTTCCCCACATAATATATTGAGTATATTCTGAAGTCGATTTTGGCAGATGAGTTAACAAAATTCCTGAGTCTAGACATTTATTATTTTAATTCAATTCAATCAAAATTTAACGAAAATAAATAGTATTTAGCTCGTTCAGAAGATAATTTAGTAATATACTACTAAATTTGAAGAGGAAAGTTGCAATAGTTGTAAACTATTAAATTAATGAAAAATATGACTTTCGAAATACTATAACACACCTCTTTCGTTAGATCAATCTGACGAAAATACGTTTAAGACTTTTTTTTAATAGAACTTTGTTTATCTATGTGTTGTTTCTTTTAGAATTATATGTCTTATATTTTAAGTTAATCTGTACAGTCATTTTATATTTTTTATCTGACTAACATTAAATATTTGTTTTGCTTTGTCTAATATATATCTTTGTAAATTTATTTTATCTTGCTTTCAACTTTTTAGCATATTGCTATTAAGACCGCTTTCACATTGAGATTAATTTGTATTTTTGCAAGCGTATTTAATCTTCGGCAACTTTCACGCTTCCACTTTTTACTTGTTTTTGTATATTTTTATTTTATATATTTTTGCCAATTTTTCACAATCTCCCAGCACGCTGATTATGTCGTCGGTTGTCCTGGACAACTACTGAAAATTGATGCGCTCCTTTGGAGCTGCTTGTCCACTTGGCTGGTCAATGGATCGATGGCTGGGACTGGTGACTACGCAGCAGTTTATTAATTTGGCAAACAATACGCTCTAGCAGCCCCACTCCTGAAACCCACAACAGCTCTTTACTCGCCGCCTGATGTTCATTTGTCAAGCACATCTCAAAGAAATCGAAGTGGTGCCAGATGCCAAGGCGTGACTGGACATTGTGGACGCTTGATACGAGCTCGACACATCTCATTTGGCGTCTAGACACATTTTATGGCTTTAATTGACAATTCACTCAACATAGGAACATTGCTGTTACCACCTACCCTAGCCTACCCCCCACCCCCGCTTGTGCTGTTTCCTGTGCTAATTGCTGCAAGCCGCAAAAACACGCGTCAGCGGAAAAAAGAGTTTAATTTGTTAGACGAACGCGTTAGCCGTGCAGTAAAACCACAGCAGAACATGGCTGGAAACTTCAAGCACTGGGCTTAAACTAACAGATAAAAAAAGAGAAAAAAAAGAATTAACTACGGCAAAATCTGTGAATAGAGAATATGAAAAAAGAAAGAAAGAAAAAAAAACACGCAGACGACGTTGACCCACAAAAAAATGGGAAAAAATTATTGTAGCCGGGCAAATTGACTCAATTCTCCACAGGCTCCTTCGTCCTGGTCTAGTTGTATTTTTTTTCCTTTTTTTTTTTTGTTTTATTATTTTTCTATTCGCTGCGGCGTCTCCAGCGGCCGCCGTAGCTGCTCATTTGCAGCCTGCGCTTGGGGACAGGACAACGGGCTACCGTCAGGACACAATACACAAAAATGAAAATAAAACTAAAAACACGGTGCAAATTATAAAAATTGCTAGCAAAGCGCAATTCTCCACTCATCGCCTGCCTCTTGGGGGAAAAGAACGCGAATCTTTGGTAGAACGCAGCAAGCGCTCGCTTAAAGAATTAAAAAAGGCGCGCGTGTCGCACGTCCTTGAGCGCCAAAAGCTCCTGAGGGATCTTTAGTAGAGCCCGTGTCTGCTTTTTTTAACACCCTCTCCAACTCTTATTGCCCTGTGGCATGTTGTTGCTGCAATATTCAAGCATGCCATTGCCGGAGGCGTTTTGTCTGCGATTTGGTTCGTTGTGCTCGGAATTCGAATTCGTTTAGGAGATTCCAATTCAGATTCTTGTAATCTATATATATAGCAGCAGCGCTAAACGTTAAACGGCCATTGCCGTAGCCAATTATTTGGCAATGGGACATTCCGGTACATGTTTTGGTTTCAACTTTCAACTCAATTTCTATGTGTGAGTTGCCTACTTTTTGGCAGCGTTCTTAAAAGGATGTTCCGGGAACTGTTAACGTCAAATGCTCAAAAAATGTACAACTCTCATTGGATATTCTAAAAATTTAAAACACCCGCGTTTTGAGAATCCTGAAAGGCAAGGGTAACACATTTACACGAAGTTGTTAAAAATTTCTCTTAAGTAGTTAAGATGATAATAATAATCCAATGTTCCAAAAAGAATTAAAGAAAAGCAACACAACTTGGTAAAATTATCAAAATCATGTAATATAAATGTTTATGGAGGAACTTGATAGACAATACAATTTATGTTATATTAACTATTTTTATAGGATGTTCTAGGAATTGAAAACGACTAATTTTCGAGAATTAAGTCCTATCGAAAATACCGTTTAGGAATCATGTTTATATATATATATCTATTTATTTCTGAAAGATTTCCATTTAAAAATTTTGTTTGGCTTTTGCGGGCTGATTTGCGACATTTGCTAGGAATCACCCATTGCCAGCATGACTTGCATTCCTAAATGCCTGGCCAAAAAATTCGCTGTCTGCGTCTGACTCGTTAAATGAAATGTTTAACAATATATTAGCTTCAGGCTTCAGGCTCCCCTGCGCTGCTCCCTTTAGTTCTCGGCGCGCCTCTGGGTCTTCATTTTGTTATGCCATTTTGTGGTTTCGATGACCCCAGAAATCGCAGCGGCCTTTTTTTTTTCTTTTTTTTTTTTGGCGAGCTGCGAAATTTACAGTAATTTCACTTTTGCAGCGACAGCAATGGCCGCAAATATAAAGATACAGATACATTTATATTTCTATATACTTTATATATGTATATTTATTTGGATATATAGGTGCATAGGGAATGCCTTTGTTAGGACGCGGTTTGTGCTTCTGTTGTTGTTGTTGTTGCTGCTGCTGCTTGTTAGCTTTCGGCACAAATTGCAGTAAAAATGTATTTTACAATTTGCCTGGGAACTGGGTCTCGACCCAGCGACTGCTCCGTTAGCTTTGCTTGCGCTTTTTTTATGTTTTGGATTTCTATTTGCTGTTTGTTGATTTGCTTTTATTGTGCGCAACTCGCACACACACACACACACACACACATATGGCTGGCAAAATGTCCGACATTGCCTGCTGTTGGGCATTTCATTAGGCAGGCAAACGAAATGCATTTTGTGGCCTCGACTGGGCACTTAAAATTTATGCGTTGCCACATAAAGAAGCGAAAGAAACAGCAGCAACAGGAAGAAAGGGAAAACAGCGCGAGTCAAGCCAAGCGAAACATTAAAAACAGGCCGAGCGCGCAATGAGAGCCGGAAACGGAAGTCGAGGCACGAAGCAAATAAAAATACAATTGCAAATGGCGCGAGTGAGCAAGCGCGGGAGCGCAAGGGTAATGAAAATGAAACATAAACAGACACAGTCATATGAGTGTGTAAGTGTATGTGTGTGTGTGCGGGTGTGCGTACCTCATAATTGTGCAAATGTTTAACACGCGTCGGCATTGACATTAAGGATTAAGGATATGGCCAGAACAGTTGGCTGGCCAAATGCCTTGCTGCTGTTTTGACCCGTTTAAATAGCCGAGAACTTGATTTTAATTAAGTTGCCAGACAGTCACATGCATAAATCGCATTATATATAAATGTGCATGTGTGTGTGTGCGACATTTAATTAACTTAACAAATGGCTAGTAGAGGCTGACATAACAGGATAACAGCAAACAGGAACTGAAACAGCAATTTTCACAGATTTTCATTGCTGCAGTTAAACTCAGACTTAACGCACATCATTGTTTTATGAGCAGACTGGTGGTTGAGGGAAAGAAAAAGTCGGATGGTTGACTCACCTATAGCCAGAACTCAATTGCACTTCACCAATGGCAACGTTGTCGAACTGCGCCGGATTCGATATCGAGCGCGTCCAAAAGAATGAAAAATCATTTGCCTCATATTTCTCGGTAAAGCGGCACTTTAGCACGAGATCTGCATTTTCACGGGTGTCGATGGACTCATCGGCCAGCACCAGGCAGCAGCTGCTCAATGTTGTTAATAGGACTGCAAAAATAGAAAAAGAAATCGATATTAATATTTATTTTTTAAAGCTTTCTATATTAAATTGATTGTTAAGCATTTAGCTCACATTTAAAATATATATTTTGTCTAACGTTCCAAATACATTATGTTTGATTTTATTTATTTATTTAAACTACGCAATATGAAATTGTTACCCTTATTTTCTTACAATTTATATTCTCTAAAATACCGCTGGCCAAACTTCAATGCATATTTGAAATTTTTATTTTTTAATGTGGCCTACAAGAGATTGACAACTTTTCAATTTTGCTGAACATAAGAAGCTTTCGCTCCATCACCCTCGTCCCCTTTCTATCTGGTATTACCGCCCCTCGAGGACCGCAATATTTATTTAATTTTTAATAAACCATTACAAGTAAGCCTCAAACGCAATCGCTCAACTTGTCAATGTCGTCAAGGTAAAAAGACAAGAAAAAGAAAAACCAAATAAAATTATAAAAAAAAAAACAAAATAAGAAAAAACGAATAAAATAAACAATTTTCGGTGCAACTTTCTTTTAATATGATGCCGGCTAAGCGCCAACCCCCCATAAACCGGTGTCCTTCACATTACAGAAAAAAAAAAAAAATGGAAAGGAACATAAGAAATCAAACGACAAAGTTCTCCTGAGAACTCGAGACATAGGTGCGTGCGTAGCTCTCAGCCTGTCGCATTTTCCCCGTTTTTTCTTCGTTTTTTGGGCATTACTTTTACTTTGCTGCGTAAATTTCGAGTAGAATTTATGGCCGCTTTATATTTGGCATCAAATATGCATGAGCCAGCGTTTAAGCCAGTTCCAGTACCAATTTCAAGTAGCGCCTGGCAATAAATTTGTGCATTTGCTGCCGACTGTCGCCGGCATGTGCTAAATTTAAAGATTGTTTCAATTGGATGGTGGTGGCAGCAGACGAGGCTGGGCGCAATTCGTGAGTCGAGTGAATATTTTTTTTAGGGGTTTGCATGCACATTAGGGCCAATAATCGTTAAAATCCAAAAAGTTATGCGAGACACAGCCATGAAAATCGCATTAAAATTAATTTGACAGTCGTCTGGCAGCATCTTAGCGAAATTCTATCTAAGTAACATGCCGCCAAGGTGGCAAACTCTTCTCTCGCTCACGCTATAGCTGGCTGGACGCATCAGTTCTCATTTTCGGCTCTACGAATTTATGTCAAAAGTTTTGTGTGCCACATAAAATTGCGCGCTCTGCCATTTATTTTTTTTTGCCCATTCATTTATTCGTACTGCCATTAAAGTTACTTTTTGGCGCTGGCCTCGTTGAGCTGCGCTGCGTTTGCCGCTTTGTTCCTTTTCACATCGACTGTCAACGCATTTTGTCTGCTCATTTCGCTTGACTGCCTCCTTCGCTGTCCTTACGCCTTCTTGTCCCCTATTTTGCAGTTGCGTTTCTAATTAAAACTTTGAAGTCGACAGCGGCGGCCAAGGCGTCCATTCGGTGCACTTAGGCAAATTGCCAGAATGACAACGTCAACGAGTTTCGGCGCTTACTGTTGTTGCACTCGTTGCTCGCTACACGTAGCTTTGTACTCGCTATTTTGAGCTCGCAGCCTAAGGACGCTTTACACGTCAGTTACTGGCTACTGACTATTCGCTTCATTTAGTACTCGTTCGCAAATACTCGTTGCATTGTACTCGTTGTGAAGGGCTTGCTGTTCGGCACATGATCCCAGAATATGCACTCGCTATTTATTACTACTGCTTAGGATTTGTTGATTACTATACGTTGCTTGGGACTCGCTGTCAAAAGTCCTTGATCAAAAGGATCTTTTAATTCTCTCGCTGTCTTATACTATTATCCTAAGTTTCCCTAGCAAATACTCGTTTCTTGTTACTCGTTGTCTACTACTCCTTGCTTAACATTCACTACCAGCCACTCGCTACTTCGCACCCAAGGCACCCATTCGCTTCTCGGCACATTTTTGCGCATCACTAGCTACTCTGCATTCTCGCTGTTTTCATACTCGTTATGCATGTCCCAGGCAAACGCAATTGATTTGCTCAGCTGACTGATTACGCATTGGCCATGTGTATGAGAGCGTACAAATATTTGCGCCCACAAATAATAGGACCACCAAACACAATTCTGTTTGCGCATAAATTTTGCGGCTCACTGCAGTTTGCCATGTAAATATTGACATATGCTAAAATAAAAGTAAAATTCCCCGAATGCTATCAATATCACATTAATTGACATGTACATATAAAACGATATAAAATGTCAGCCCAGGACAACCAGGCAACCATTTGTCGTGAATGACAGATCTCCCGAGGCGTAAAGCTTAAGGTGGATGGATGGATGGATGCGAGGATTGGGTGGTCGGTTTGGCCCATCATTAAAAATTCACGCAACGTCGCAACGTCGGCCGCCAGTTAAGTGCAGTTAATGAGCTGGCAAACGGCAAAAAGGCAGCCACTTGCAGCTAATTAAATTATCGTTATAAAATGAAGTCGAAGAAAAATGTCTTATAATTGCTTGACGGGAAATTACAAATAATAAAATACAGCGGGCGCTAGCAAAAAAGATGCTGGCCAAACGATTGCGCAGGATGCGCAGATGAAAAATTCAATTTCCGGTGCAAATTTGCAAGATTCTCATAACTGCAAATTCTAATGGAAAGACGAACAATAAAAAAAAGGATATGCTCCTTTGTACATAATAAACAAGACGAGTTAGGGGGATGAGAACTAACTTGATAACATCCCCACTTAGCTTTTTCTATGATTTATCCATGAATTTCTTTACAAAAATAAGAAGGAAGATGATTTTTTATTAAAAAAAAAAATTATAAATATAATTCTAAATGCTTTAAAATAAAATACAGCAGTCGCTTTAAGAACCTTAGGTTAGTTGCCTTACAAAAAATGAGGCGAGTTCGATTCCAGCAGCCACAATTACTGTTCAAAGAGTTTAAGCCATATTAATTCAAACAAAGGTCAGTAAAATAATATGGCCATGTCCGAAACAAGCAAAATTATTTGTTTGCGTGTTTCAAGTATTTTTTAAGCTTTCCGTATATATTATTTATATGTTCCTGAGCCAGAATTAAAGTGTAGGCTTTTAAAAAAATAGTGGCATACTTTTAGGTGCCCCACACGGTAAATGTAATACAGTAAAAAGAATTTTGCAAGAAATCCAAACAATAAACAATTTCTAAACTATTTCTGTTGAAATTAATAGGCGCACAGTAGGCAGCTGCCAGTTTGTTGCCCAATAGCATGGAAATTTACTGCAACTTTTGGATGACTGCAAAGTCGGTCAACGGTGCGACAATGCGACGGACATTGTCTGTGGCCAAAACGTTGTCTAGCATGGTGCATGGTGCAAATTGTGGGGAGCAGGCATCAGAGTGCAGAGTCTTCCTTTCACACGTCTTCTTTTGTTGGCATAGTTTGACACTGCTCAAACGCAATTATTACGTGAGAATTATATTAAAATGGAAACAATGGCAGGGAGCGATGGTGGGCTGTTGAACTGGGCGGGCTAACCAAATTCCAGCTGCCAAGACTGCCAGCAGCAGCAGCAGCTAAAAGTGGGCGTCTCGTGCTGTGTTGCGGCTGCAGTGTGCGGTTGCATGTGTGTAGTGTGCGTGTGGCTGCCTGCAGGCCTGCAGGAAGAAGGCAATACGACACGAGGCAGCGAAGGGTAAAGACGAGGCGAGGCGGGCTGAACTTCTAGCTAGAGGCACACAGACACAGCACACACACATAGACACACACACACACACAGCACACATAGCAAAACAACAGGCGCTGGCTGCACTGAGCGAGTCGAGTGAATTTGCTCTTGTTAATTGCATGTTCTGCATATCACTTATAAATGCACCCACACACACACAAATTTACACCTACACACTTACAGAATATGCTCTGGCAATACTTTACACTTGCAAGTTTATATACACAGAGTCACACACACACAGACACACTCCCCCACACAAACTCTGGTAAAAGTTTTGCCATAATTGGATTTTCAAAGTTAATTACCAGCATTGAATTTGGCCGTAAAACGTAAGAACACACGAAACTGTGAGTGTGCACAACGTTTGTGTGTGTGTGTGGTGTGTATTTGAGCTCCGCTCGGTTACAATGTAATTTGGCATAGATTTTTGCCGTTTAATGGTCAAGATCCATGCATTGTCTTTGATCTATGCGTATAAGCCTAATCAATGGGTATCCAAAGTTGGTTGCCAGGATGGACGCCAGTCTGGCTGAGCGCATGCAATCCTTGAGCAAGTACTGAGTAGAGATACACTATTTTTTCTTCAATATTCTGTGCTTTTATAGGATATTTAAATGGGTGTATATACCAGCACAAGGCTATGACTCAGGCATTATTTTTATTAATTTAATGAAGGGATCTGAAAAGTTAACTGTTTTCTATTTTGTGATATATATCGTTATTTATTGATTTTAGATACAGGCGGGAGTAATCGATAACATACAACATACAACTTCGATATCTGCGTGCAATAAAAGACCCTTTTCTGGCATATATCTACCGTATTGAGTCGGTTATAACACCTTGTGCCTAATGTAGTTGCACAGCTTTATGATACCCTGTATTACCCATTTTTAATGAGTACAGGGTATATATAAAGGAGCCGAACAATAGCACAAAAGGCACAAAGCAAATGGGGATTATGTGTTATTATTATATTGCCAGTGGCAACAAATCTCTTGGACTCTCGCTGCAACTGGCAATGCACCAAAAACTTTGCCAATTCAAATCTCTGCACGGCTTGCGAGTGTGTGTGTGTGGGAGTTTGGGGTGTCTTTAATGTCTTTATATATGTATGGTAGAAGCCAAATTGCAGCTGCCTTTTGGCCAGGCGAATCGAGTCGATAAAAGCTGCACTGCAATGGCGCGCACATAAAATGCAACATAATTTTCTTATGAGTCACATGGACACCAAACGAAACGAAAGGTAAGCCAGGAGGGGGAGGAAGGGTAAAAGGGGAGTTAGGGGGAGTAACAATGAATGTTATCTGTTTAAGCTGCGCCCATTTATCCTAGCAGTAGCAGCCGCAGCAAGGAGCTGTCTGCCGAGGCAGCAAAAGTCAACGAAACGGAAGAAGATTGCAATTTAAAGGCAAGGGCGAACCAGGGGGAGAAATAGGGGGAGGAGAAGCTATGGGGTGCAGCAAACGGGTTTTTTTCTTGTGTCTGCAGCAAAAATATTGATGGCCATGTTGTAAGTTCGTTTTGGCAAAGTAAAAGCCAAGAAGCTGTGCGCAAAGCAACTGGCAAAAGGTGCGACCAACTTCAAGAGTCAAAGCGAGAGAGGGAGAGAGAAAGGGTGAGCTGAGAGAACGTTAAAGAGTGCGGGTATTAAAGTAGTCCGGGAGACCAAAACCGACAACGCTTAAAAGAAGATACATTTTAACCCATTATGTTACACTGTCTGGTGAGATATAAAGGCATGAAAATTTTTGCCACATTTTTGTCAGATGACAAATTTCAGTTATAAATGTGAAATATATTATATATGGACAAAAAAAACAACTGAGAAATAAAAATTACTTCATTTCAAGTTGCATGATTTTCATGTTAAATGGGAGGCTAAATGAGTTTTGAAGGAGTTTTGTACGAGAACAATTTAACATTGGCCAAAATATTTTCAGTTGAAATTAAAGAGGGAAAATGGAAATAGGGATACTGATACAGTAGTATATGAATAAATATTGAATCTCGAATCAAAGCTGTAAGGTCATCACAAAAATTAGAAAAAGACGCTAAAGAGCAAGCGAATTATCATCTCTATCTACATAATGGATATTTATTTTATTTCTGAATTTATATTATAGATTTTTATTTTTACTATGGATTTTTATATCTTAAATACGGAAATGTATATTTATAAAGAAATAATATGCAAAAAAAAAAAAATATATAATGTTCAATTCATTCAATTAAATTATAAATTATATCAAAAATTCATGGACTAACCTTTCAAGCATCACTTCAAATTATACAACGCATATTGTAATATACAACAGCAAAAAAAAAAATATATATATATATATAATTTGTTCCGGTTTGTTAATTTAAGTAAAAACTTTAAAACTTTAATTAATTCGATAGAACAACAGCTGCTTTTGAGAACTGAACTTTTAGTCTGATTTTCAGCTGACAACAGCAGCTGGGGAATTTTTGTTCCCGACTCTCGCATTATCAAAACTATTTCGCAAGTGTAAACAAACAAAAAGTTTTGCATCTGGGCCGCATTCTCTCTCCCACATTCAATGGGTTAAGAAAAAAAGCTGGAGAAATCTGCCAGATTGCGGTGCCCAGATCTTTGTTCGAGTTGGGTAGGATTCTGGGTTTTGGTCTGGCGAGAATGGTTGCTTGTGTGTGCGGGTGTGTGCAGGCTAGATACCGTTATTTCATTACCACTTTTGCATGACAATGCAGAAAAAAATGGAGGACGCGAGAGGGAGGGAAAGCTTGTAGCGACCCTCGTCGAACTGTGCAACGATGTGCATTGCCCCAAAACACAAGACTCGTGTGTTAAGAGTCAAGAGTCGAGTCTTGAAAACTTTGCAACATTGCAACCAACAGCGCGTTTTTTATGCGGCGCCGAAACGGGCCCAAATTGCTTTGGCAAAAGTGGTAAAACCGGTCCAAGTTGCAGCAAAGATACACACATGATTTCAAGCACACAACAGCTCCACACTTCCCCCTTTCCCAACGCTGTTGTTGTTAGTGCGAATGTGTGCGATTAACATGGCTTAAGAAACTTTTGTGGGCAGTCCCCTCACCTCCTGCAGCTGCAGTCGGCAAAAGTTTTTTTTTTTGCTTGCCTGCCCGAGTAGCAACAACAGATAAGTTGCAACTTTCAAAACTTGCCCCCAAAATTGTTTTCTGTTTTCTTTACATTTTCGAATGGTGTTTTTTTTTTGCGTTTACTTTCACGTTTTTTGTTGTTGTTTTTTATATCATGTTTACAACACGCCCTCTTTTCTAGGGCAACAGCTAAGCAAATGCAATTTTTTTTTCTTGCATCTACTGAGGGCAAAAGTTTTTACCACCAACACTTGTTGACTGGTGCTAACCTCGACAACTAGTGCGAAAATTTGTATAAATAACATATATTTTTTAGTTATTTTTTTTTGTTAGTATTTTTTTTTAGTATTTTTATTTATTTGAGTTTGATATAATTCTGACGTTCTATACATTTTCAGATTACTGTTTCGTCACTAGCGTCAAAAGCAGCGATCTAAATAGGGAATTCATTCATCATAAAGCCCCAAATTTTTTCATTCAATATGTATATATATTTATTGAATATTTAAAAATCATATGTCATATTTCAAGTACTCGTAAGATATTAAAGATGTTTATAATATTTATACTTAAATTATATCGGTCAATATTGGATAAATTAATTATCTGAAATAATTATTAAATATTCCAAATATCTTAATACATATTCAAAGAATTTTATAGTATAACTTTGAAAGTAAAATGTAATATTGTTCTACACCCATATCTCAAAAAATAATCGGTGTATTCTCAAAAACCATTTACAGCATATATCTCACATTGCAGCGCGCTTTTTTAGCTTTTCGTTTATGCCGGTTACCGGGTATGCACATGCATGTTTTGGCTAGCAACCGCACCACCCACCCGAAACTTCTCCTTGCAGTCTAAACTTTTGCACTCAACGGCGAGCCGCCAAGAGAAAAAGTAGAGTAAATAACGCAGCAAAGGAACTTTTTCAAACGCGTTGGTTGTTAACTCTTCATCTTCCTTTTTTTTTTGGTCAGAGACTTGCCCAACTCATATGCCACGCTACGCCGACAGTCAGAGCCACCCCTGCCTCAGTCTCTCCTCAGCTGTATCACTTTATCAACAGTGCAAAATTCAATTTCACTTTTGGCACGCAAACAACTTTTGGCTTTTTGGCGCTTTTCGTTGGGGCACATCACTTATCATATTCCAATTGCCAGCAATACCCCAACACCCCAACACCCGCTTAACCCGCCGGGCAGGTGGGGTGAAAAGTTTGCTTCAATAAACTTTGGACTTTAAGACCAAAAAACCGCGTCGAAATTTCATTTATAAAAATTGCATTGCAGCTACTTGACAAAATTAACCAAAAAAAAATGGGGGAAAAAAGAAACAGCGGAGGGGATAAGTTTTTAGTAGGAAGACGGGTAGTTGTAGGAGGTGTTGTTGAAGGCCTTACAGTTTATTACAATGTGCTGCTGCTGCGGTGTAAATCCCCTGGTGCGCAGCAGCAGCAACAGCACAAGAAGTGGAGACAAATTTACTCAGTGAAAACACCCAAAGGCAATCTGTAAGATACAAAAGTATCTTTTGCCAGCTGCGACGACGCATTGGTGGCCTGGCTAAAGTAATGACCAAAGCACGAGCTACAAAAACAAGTTGGTTGCTGTTGCTGCTGCGACTATTGCTGTTGCTTTTTACGCCCGCTGGCCACTTGAGAGGAAATATCTGAGCATTTGAACATTTACGCTTCATCGATTGCAGACCAAGTTGCGCCGGGTAACAAAAAAAAAAAAAAAAAAAAGAGCCGAGCAAAAGAAAAAACAGCCCGTAAAGTATCTGCCAGATAGAAACGAGTGCGCACAAGGTAGCAAAGTTTGCTGGCCAAACAAATAAACCACAGAGCTAAAGCTTACCCCCTCGAATTGACGCTTGCCCCTGGGCTGCTCCACCCGCCTGCTGTCGGCGTGGCTAAAACTTTTGTTTGCCCAAGTGCAGCGAGCAAAGCGATAAAAAGCCACAGCACGAAACGTAGTTGAGCCACTGAAGAAGGCAGCGGCGGCAGGTGGGACGCAGGGGGAAGGGTGCGGAAAGAAAGAGTCAGGCTGAAAACTCGTTGGGTTGACCAGGCCAAGTTTACGAGCAGCTTCAATGGCCACACATTTGTTGACAGCTTGGCAGGGGCTGCAATTGAAGCAGCAGCAGTAGTGGGCACCAACATTGTAGGAGAAGGGGGCATGGGGAGTATCTGACAATTTTCTCATTAGCAATGGCAAAGATAGTTAAGCAATTAACACGCGATTAATTAAAAGATATGCAACGATCGATTTGATTGATAACAAGCGACAATACATGGTAAAATGAGTTCAAGTGTAGTTATTCGAAAGTGTCTGACTAAAAGATACTCTGTAGCCATCTCTAAGCTGCTGTCATATAAATTCCTTCCCTTCTTCCATGTGATATATTTTTGGTATTGTATGTTTTTATTCCGCAGTCAACGTGTGTTTGTTTCTTAATTTTTTATTTTATTTTTTTTCATTTAAGTCAATATTTATTATTATTATTTTTTTTATTCTGAAATTTATGGCTGACAAATGATTTTTTGATTTTAAAAATAAAAAAATTTACAATTTTATTAATTTATTTATTAATGCTGATCAAGTTTATATATATATTTATTTATTTATGCATATATATGATTTTTTGAGTTTAAAAATAAAAAAATTTACAATTTTATTAATTTATTTATTAATGCTGATCAGGTTTATATATATTTATTTATGCATATATACGATCGGATCTAACTGTATAAAATTTTTATTGGCATATTGGAAAATAGAAAAGTTGTTAAGCTGCGTAGCAATTTCAGCAATTTGCACAAAGGTCACTTCAGTTGGCAATTTGGCAATTTGTTTGCTTCAACAATAATTTGCAAAACTCATCGCAACGTCCTTTGCTGTTCGTTTACACACAACCGACACCCTGCAGCACAACGCACATTGCACCCCTCTCAGTACAACCCATCGCTTCACTTGGTTGCAACTTCATTTTTCATATGCTCAATGGGGCATGCTGTTAATTGGCAGCTAAAGTGATGTACAGAAGTGATGCGGGGTTTAAGGCACAGTGCTGAGCTGAAGCTCAGCTCAGCTGAGCTGGAAGCCAGCAAATGAAGCAAACGGCAAGCAGCAGCATCAGTAGCAGCCAGTGAAGGTTAATGCGCGACAGAGCAAATAATATTTATAATATTAACAGTAAGTAAATTATTTGAGTACTGTTCCACAAGTTGCCAACAGCAGGTATGAATTATAAGACCGGAAAAAAAAAACAAACAAAAGATTAAATGCAAATTGTAGCTCAAGTTAAATGGAAATATTTTGATCGATAATATTTTGGAAAAATATTAAACTTGGGCTTTTTTTTTATTATTGCATAAATATGAAATTTTTTCTCCGAATTTTCAAGAAACTAAATCGAATTCTCTGAAACATAAGTTTAAGTTATAAAGCTAGAATCGTTACAAAAAATGCTTAATAAATCGCTGACTTTTTGTTAAATTCCTACTCATAAAATAAAAGCAATCATTTCGTTAAAAAAAAAATGGAAATTGGAAAAATGTGTATGTTTTAAATTAAATTTATTCCAACACATGCATCGCATTTGGAAGAAATTTTAGACTTCATAATAAATGCTGAAAAATGATACCAAATTGATTAAATTAATTAAATTAATTTTTTTTATTGTGAATATCATATTATCATATTCATATAACAAATATGACAACAATAGTAGCGATGAGAATAATTTTAATATATGCATTTATCTGGTTCACGTTGCTGGCACATCTGTTTTTTCAGGTCGCATAAATTTGAAAAATGTGCAAATGAATTATCTGTAAACAAAATATTTATTTTTTTTTGATAATTTATACACGTAACAAGAATTTGTTCTTCTTTTAATTAAATTGTTCACCGCGACCAAAAATGTGTGCAGCTGTTAATATTATAATAATTTTATTTACATTTCTTAAGCGGTTATTATTTTTTTGTGTTTTTATTTTTGTGCATTTTGTAAAACGCAAAATCAACAACAAAAGAGCCAGACGGACGCATAAAAATCAGCTTAGGAAACGCATGTTTCACGATTTTTCTTTTTCTTTGCGTATGTTACACGAGAGTTTTCACAATGTTTTGCCTGGCTTTGTGCTGCTTTTGGGGTTTTCCCAGCTTTTCTCTTTATGCTTTGACGACCACAAAGGACACGAGAGCATCATGCGCTAAGAAGCAGCACAGGAAGCAGGAAAAAGGAAAAATCACTGGCAATTTGCATAAGATACAATTGAGTGAGTGTCGTCGGGGTTTTCTTTTTTTTTTATTTCTTTATTTTTTACTTTCCTGCGCATTATTTTGCCTTTGTACGCTCGTGTAATGAATTATCATATTTCATGTGGCTTCCACACAAACACAGAGCACATACGTACTCACACACACCAAATGTTTGCATTCAAATTTGTGACCCATCCAAAAAAAAATGTATATGTATGTGTATATGTATTTACAGAGCAGAGAGTGGGAAACATTGCGACTAAGGCGCAAAAAATGAGTTACACAAACGAAATGCCGCAAAGTATGCAATAAAAAAGCAAGCAACGGTAAAGCTGCTTAGAGTCGGCTAGTGTTGTCCAAGAGATACCCTGTACAGGGTCCTATTTCTTTTCGATATGCATTCTTTAAGTGTTTTATAACTTTTTAATTTTCTTGATTTAAATAAATTTTTACCCAAACACTCCAAGAATCTAACTATAGCTAATGTGTTCCAAATTATACATAGCTACATATTAAAAAAAAGATTGGAATTTATTTACAAGCCAGGAACTTGACAGCAAAGGACCTTTAAGCCCTTACTTTGGAAGCTCTCCTAATGACAGCTACCTTTTCGTGGTTTATCTGCTTCAGCCGATCATATTTTTTTTGGTTTTAATATTTTGTCTACTTCTGTTCTAGAGAGACCTAATATACATATATACATCTTCCTTTCATTTTTCTATCCCAAAATCTGACTATAGAGCGATTGCTTTATGCATACAGCGACAACTTTATTACTACAGGGTATCAAAAAATGAAGAGAAAAGCACAATCAAATGCTGAGAAATACTCGAGAGTCACAGTTGCTGAAAACAGCAGATGGGCTGGCGGCACAGATATAATTCATGAAAATAAACGTATATCTAAAATAAAGTAAGGCCACGCTGCGGCGAACAAAGTCGAGAGGTTGAGATTGAACTAGGAGTAAGGAGCCGCAAGGAGTTGGCTGGGGGTTGGGTTTGGGCTTGTGCTTGTGCTTGTGCTTGCGCTAGCTGTTGTTGATTTGGGTCGTGGCAAGGACTTAGCAGCTTAGCCAACACTATGGATGCTGCAGTTGTTGTTGTTGCTATTATTGTACAGCTGCTGCGGCATCTTGGCAAGAAATGACAGTAAAAATATGTCAGCCAGCAGCTGCCCAAACCCAAAACTCTCCACTGCTGTCCATCTGCCAGTTCTTTTACTGTCTGTCTGTTCGTCTGTCTCGCTCTCGCTCTCTACTCTTTCTTTTGAAATATGCTTTGCAGCAGCTTTTATAAACTGTGTGTCCACTGTCCATTGTTGTTGTAAGCGCTTGTCGTTGGACATTTCATTCATTTGTTTTGCGGTTTTGTTCAGCTTACGAGATGCACTTTTCTTTTTACACTCTTTTTTCCCCGTCTTGTTTGTCTTTATCGCGCGATTTTAATTTTTGTGTAGCTGCCACGCCCACACAGCCTCGCCTCTGCTGGTGCTAGATTGCCATCATGTTTTGTTAACATTTTCATAAATTTTCACAGCTCTCAGCGGTCTAAGCATTGAGCTGAATTCTGAGTCCGACACTGGACAGGGTGCCCAGAGCCTGAAGCAGACCACAAAGCATAGCCCCACCAGCATGGGGTTATCCATATGTCATGAGCTGACTCGCCTGTACACCAACTCAAACCCCTACCCCCACATACATACCCCACCAACGCCAGCAGCTGGCTTGGAATTACACGCTTGTTACTCATGCAACGCGGCAGCAGTTCGCCTCGTGTTCACCTCGCGATTCTGGTTAACAATGGCACAGTCTCAAAACCTGACAAAGAACAGTGGAACAAGGGAAGGGGGGGTTTGGCAGGATGGGGAGTTAGGGGAACTTTGGAGTTGAGGGTAGCAGCCGCAGTCACTCGTTTGCAACCTTTCGATTTGCAAATTGCATAACAATCCGCCAGTTGCCAGTTGAAAAACTTTTCAAGTGAGTCGCTGCCATGTGTTGACCAAGTGGGAGCGCGGTGGGCAGTTGGTTGCGGGTGTAGGGGCGTGGCGTGGCATGGCTCACAGAGCCGCAGACTTTAAGCTGGAGGCTGCTTAAATTCGAACTTAAGAAAGTGCAGTCAAAAGTAAGCAAGAAACTTTCGCAGAAAATTAAAATAGTTCAGGCTCAAGCGCAATGCAAATTTGGGTAGTTCATGAACCAGTTCCATGCTTAACCTGTTCGTTGATGTCGAAATGAATTTAAAAATTAATCACTTTAGAAACTGGTTCATTAAGATTTAACATTTGAATCCAAAACACGAATTTTTTGGGTTGAAGATAAAGAAAACGAGTACAAAAACTTGCAGAAAATTAGTTTTGCTCAAGAACTAATTCAAATCAAAAACGAAGTTCGATTTTTAAACAATGGTTGAGTTTAGGAGCTGGTTAGGTCCACGAGCAAGTTCAATTCAGGAACTTGTTCAGTTGAAATTCTATAATTTTTAGCCAAAGAGAAAATAATATAATGCTGACACATAAAAGTTTATCGGAGGTATAAAAATTGTAGTGCAGTAGAGTTTCGTTCAGTTTCATTGAGCGTGCAGCGCACTTTTTGAAGTGCTAAATAAATGTGTATAAAAACAAATTAAATCAAAAAGAATGTATTGCACTTGAACCAGTTCAACTGAGCCACTTCAATTGGTTCGCTTTTTGAAGAGCTGCGAAGCACCAATTGAAATGCAGCTGGCATAAACAAAGCAGCATCCTCCACGCACTGCATTGCGTATACGCAATGTTGCCGCATTTTGAAGCACGATTTTCATCATCTACTCAACTAGCTACCCCCCGCAGCCCTCTTGACTTATTCCTCTCGCTGCGTTTTTATGATAATTTTTTAGTATTATTGCATTGCAATTTTAAATGGCAAACATTTTGTAGCTGTCAGCGTAGTAAACGAACAATAGTTTTTTTTTTGTTGGTATACCGCTCTTTATGCTGTCTTTTTCTGTTGCTCTGTCTTTCTTGACTTTTATTATGTGTATATTTTAATGCAAAATGGAAAAAATTACTTTCATTTTCCTCGGAATTGGTTTTACAAGCAGCAACAGCAGCAAAAGCCAAGTTAAAAAACTTTGAGCCAAAACAAGCAAACGGCGAAAACAGCGCACAAAACTTTTATTTCATTTTGTTGTTTTTGTTTTTTTTTTTTTCGTTAGCAAGTGAAAAATGCAACAGTATCCCAGTGCCCCAAGTGCCGCGCATCCCCTTCCCTGTGCTGCATTACAACGCTCAGCTGGGACGGCTTCACTCTCGGCACAAGTCAAACCCCCCTCCCCCATGGACTTTATTGTTGATCCTCTCGTGCAATATATGCAATGCAAAAGTTTTTAATTTAGCGCCAACTTAGCGCTGAGACTTGCAATGCAAAGCAACTGGAAGAAAATGACATAGAGGAAGAGCAGGACGGGGCGTTGCACGTTGTTGCTGAAATATGCTTTAAAAAATAATCAACTTGCTCAGATTACAGCCAGCTGATTCTGCTGGCTCCCAAGAAATGCTCCATTTCCTTGGCCAACTAATTCCCCAGCTGCAATTCCTTTTTGCTCCTACCACGCCGGGCTACCCGACCCGTTGGGTGGGTGTAGGGACTTTATAGCCTAAGACGCAGCCGAGCGCATTTCATGCGTAAATCTGCCTGGCCAGAAATGGACAGCGCCAACGGCTTAAGCCCACGTCAGTCCGCTTTCGTCTTCTGCTTCACCCCCGCCGTCAACTGCACCAACAGACGGCAGCCATCAAGAGCTTAGAATAAGGCAAAAGGCATTACGAAATGCGAGTGGCAGCAACATGAGGCAGCTGCTGCCAGCTGCCTGCCTCAGCAAAAACAACAGCTTGGAATTCACTGAACCTGCCACGCATCAGCTTTTACTTGGAATGCAAAGCAAGGTGTGAACATTGTTTTGGGGTATCTTAAATAACAACCAGAGCGCTGACCCTTAAATTATGCTTGAAATATTCAATCTGCAAATATAACATCTACATAAATAATACATATGTTTTAATACACAACACGCTATTGCAGATTCTTGGAGTTTGCCTAGGCAATTATTGGAATAACTTTGAGTTTAATTACTTTTAAATACAGGAGTACTTGAATCTTTTATTCAAATTTAATTTTGATTAAACTCAAAAACTGAATTGTATCAATCATTTACTTAAGTAATTAAATTTGTTAGGCACTACAAAAACCCTTTAGCGACACAAATTCTTGTTGTAATTACCTATGTCTAACATAATTTCTTTGGTAATTTGTTATTGTAAGTAACTAAATATATTTTTAATAATAATAATAAAATAATTAAAAGTAATGAGAGCTTTTATGTATTATAATTGTCCAGAAAGAATAATACAGCCTGAATTCCTTATTTCTGAAAACATAAGCATCCATAGTTAACCGGTATTTTAGATTTAACTGGAAAAATATGACACTCTATGAATACTATAGCGTATATATTTTTAAAATCAAGAGCTCGCGTGACTTTTTAATAACTTAGATTGGGTTAAGAGTTACCCATTGGTAAGCTGAGTAGTTATTTTGTTTTAGTTTTTTCTTTACTTTCACAAAAAGTTATCATAATCCAGGATACTCAATTCGTTTGCTTTCACACTTCCTTTCAGTTTGCAACAAACATAAATCGCTCAACTCAATTCAAGTTGAGTTTTAGTTAATTTTGCGCACCTTTAAACTTAAATAAGTTCAACTGCGCTGAGCCTTCAACGCCCACCCGTATGAACCGGGATGAGCGGAGGGACAGTGAGGAGCAGGCAGCATGTTGGTTAGGTCAGCGGATCGGGGGATGGGTCAGTTGGACGAATCACGAGGGGCTGGACAGAAATGCAACTTTTAGTTTGTTACATTTCTCGTGATGTTGTTGTTCTTGTTGTAGGTGCTGGTCATGTTTTTCTAGCCAGCTTCAATTTTTTTTTAGTTTTTTTTTTGTTTTTATTATTGTTATTTAACCCTTGTCAAGTCGCACAGCGGCCCAAAAAATAAAAAAAATGTGGGTCAGTTGACGCACGACAACAATAACAAAAGCAACAAACAGGAGCTGGAAAATTTATTGTGCGTCGTTGTCGCCGCCAGTTTTTAGTTTTGGTCAGAGCTTTGGCTGCCAAAAACCAGAGCAACCCGAACAACAAAAACAACAACAACAACAATGTTGATGTTGTCATGCATTTGCTCCAGTTTGCCCCTCTCACACTCACACACACAAAACACCCTCTTTTCCTCTGTTTTATTAGGTGTCTGCGCTTTGGCTGGGGATTCACTGAAAATGGGGTTTATATGGGTTGACAGTTTTTCGTGCTATTCCAGAGCCGAATTCTATTTTGTTTTAATTTATTGAAGCACTTTTCAAAAGCGCGACATTGTCGAACGGCTATATAGATAATATTAATAGCTCCAAGTGGTCAGCTGAAAGGTGAATATGCCTTCTAATGGGCCACAGTTTTAGTGCTAGGTGCTGACGACGGAATGGGCGGGCGGGCCGAAATGATAGCACCTAAAACATTTGCGTGAAAGATGTCACGCCATAAACTTTGTTTATTGAACCATTAGGAAAGCGATAGGCAACCCTCACAATCTCAGACTGGAACTGCCCAATAAAATACGGTGACAAATGAGTACCCGAGCAGATGGTAAAAATGGAACTAAAACCAAATTAGATATACTTGTATATTTGAACTGACTCGCATCTATAAATTCTATTTAAGAATGCCCTTCTGTTTTCTATACTAAAATGTACCCCGAATACACCGAATTGAAGTTTTTTAACTTACGATTATATGATGAAAGTAGCTAAAATTCGGTATGTTCCCAATTTAAAATCAGTTTAAAACAGTTTCAATACTAGAAAAACCTAAACCAAAAAATACAACTTTGCTAATAGTATCATATAAAGGCTGCTTATTTTGAAATCAAATCAAATAAAATCCATTTAAATATGGCTGCAATGATACGCAAACCGAGCGCCAGTGTTATATTTTTTCATGGTTCGGGTGATACGGGACCCAATGTACTGGAATGGGTGCGCGGTTTGATTGGCAGAGATTTCAACGGGTCGCATATTAAATATATATTTCCCACGGCACCAATGCAAAAGTATACGCCCTTTGGTGGCGAAATATCTACAGTGTGGTTCAACCGAGAATCCGTGGATATTGCCGCCGATGAAGATCTGGATAGCATGTCCCAGAGTTATGAGATAGCAAATCGGCTTATACAAAAAGAAGTCGATGTAGGCATCGAAGCCAAACGCATTATTGTCGGTGGTTTCTCTATGGGTGGTGCCTTGGCTCTGCACACAGGATACCACTTGAATACGGATTTGGCTGGTGTTTTTACGCACTCCTCATTCCTGAATCGCAAATCGGTGGTCTATGAATCGTTGAAGGGTACATCTACACATCCAGAACTTTGCATGTTTCATGGCAAGAATGACGATGTGGTTAAGTTTGCATGGGGTCGTGAGACTTTTGATACATTGCAAGAATTGGGCGTAAGTGGCACCTTTACGAGCTTAAATAATGCAGCGCACGAGCTGATGGAAAGTTCTATGCTCGATGTTGAGGAGTGGATTCTGAAGAAGTTGCCCTAATTGATGTGCATGAATTTTGAAATACATATTCAATCGTCTTTAAACACCCTTCGTGGTGTTTGCAAACTATTTTATTTTATTTTTTTTTTTTTAATTTTAGGTGTTTTTTATAGACGGATAAGCCGGTTTCTTTGAAATACCTTTTGACATTATATATACATTATATTTTTTTGTGTATTCTACATTTATTAATAGTTCTAAATTAATAGCTATCTCGGGGAACCTTCACTTACTTTTACATAAATACTTTTAAATTACAAAAATTGTAAAATTTAACACTGTCAGATGTAATTTATTGTGTTAGTTTGGACTTAAGTTACTTACATATTTCCATATATGTTATTCCTATAATTCTTAACTTTAATTAAACGCTTTTTTTATAAAACATAAAAATTGTTTCAGTCATTTGAAAAAAAAAACAGTTTTTAGAATTGCTTCTTTTTAGTTTATTTAACTATTGCATTAGTTCTTAACTCGACTTAATTCTTTTTTGCTCTTAGCAAAGGCCAGTGGTGTAGCACCTTAGGCTACCACTGCTCCCCTTGCTCCTTTCCCGCTCATTTGCACCATCTCTTCCAACTATTTATACACTTCAGCACCTGTTTAAATAGCCAAGTTTGTTGCACAGCTAATTAAGTCAAGTTTATGCAAAGGGGTTTTCGCTCGCATCGTTTTCGCACGTTCGCACCTGGCACCCCTTTTGATATTGCCCCCACTCCTTCACTCCTCCTCGTAGCTGTTCAGCTGCTGCTACTGTGAGCTTCTAATGCCTTTGTTTTCCCACACAATTGCCCCAGCCAGCAGGCGAGCTGTTAATGTTAACTTCTGTTGCCCCAACACTCACCACTTGTTTTTTCTGCTGCCATTGTAATGTGCAAATGAGCCAGTTCTGATGAGCTGAATGGAGTCGGCATTCGGGGCGCCCCATTTGTATCCTCATAGCCTCTGCTGGCCCTCGTGAGCCTGGCCACAATGACACTGATGGATTTGCTGTTAATCAATATGAAATGAGCAGAGCAACAGCAGTCGCAACTGTTGCAGTAACGAGCGCACCTCACTCTCTGCATCTCGCCCTCTCTCTGCATGCTTCATGCTTACTCCCGCCGTAGCTTTAGCTTTTTGCTGCTTTGACGCTTTTGGCCAGAGCGGCTGAATGGGATTTCACACAACTCCTGTTGCCCGTTGCCTGGTCAGCGGTATGTAGACGGAGTTTTTATGTGTTGAAGTGTTGGTTAACGTACTCTTTTTTGTTTTTGCCAGTGCGCTTAACTTTTGTTTTATGAGAAAATATTGTACAAGTTTTTTAATTGCTTTTACGCTTAAAAAACACGCAAATTGTGCCACGGAGAATGAACGTATGTGTGTATCTATGTGTGAGTGTTAAACAGCAACTTTATTTGCATTTCGGTTGCATATTTGGCAACACTCGCAACAAAATAAAACGAAAAAAAGCTATGCAGAAAAGTTAATTTTAGTACAAAAATACTTTTTGAAGTAATTGTTAAATAAAGTTTATATCCTGTGTGTGCTAAATGAGTGTGTGTGTGTGTAAGTGACTTTGTGTGTGGCTGTCTCTGAGTGATTTATGATTACAAATGGAATTTATGAGCAAGTCACATAAATATTTATAAATTGTGTCAGCAAAACCGAAACAATTAACTTAATCGATTTGTGGGCGACAGCTGAACAGTGGGCGGGGCTAGCCACAACAAACGACAGTCGATTGATTACTTAAAAATTATGTGTGAAACCCCAAAATAAAACCAACAACAACAACAATCACAACAAAAATGTTGAGAACTTGTGCTGAGAAGTTTTCAAATTAATTCGTGTCTTTAGGCAACCGCAGCCAAAACTTTGGAATTGGTAAACTCTTGAGAAATTTACGTAAAAACAACAATGAATAAATACAAAAATAGAAAACAAGGTATATTCGAGTGCTCGATTGGAAGATACTCTGTGAATAAATAAATAAACGTATATACCCTTCATTTTTAATATGAGTATCGCTCTATTAACTTCCAAGCGATAAGTCGGTGATAGCACATTTTTGTTTTCAATTAACAACAAATATTCATAAGAAAATAAAAGAGGATTTATTGTTTGCTATTAAAAATTATTGGCCCGGTGATACCCTTTTCTATCTGCTAAACAGAGACGCTAAATTTGTACTCCTAAAACACAAACTCACCTAACCATTCGAATTTTAAACTAAAAGACTCGGATTCTTGTTTTTAACAATATTTCAAGCTAAAATAAACTTACACATGTGTACACAGACCAGCACATTCAGCTCTGTTTAGCCACTGTGTACGGGGTATAATAAATACAAAATAAAACAGACTTCGAGGCAATTAGCATATGTCTGACACATACATTTTGCATCGGTGTATCTGCGATCTGCGTCTGTCTGTGCAAGTGTATTTAATTTTAATTGAAATACATTTACATTTGAAGCCAACAATTATGCGCATTTTCCCAGGCTCCAAAGCAAAAATTTATAAAAACACAAACAAAATAAGCCCGAAGAAACCATTTGTAAAACGATGAATGCACACAAGATAAAACCGAAAAACGAATGTTGAAAATTTGCATAAATTAAAATAGCAACAAAAAGCAAACTGACAAGAGATAAAGAGATGTTCGTATGCAAAATATATCTATCTGTAAATATTCCCACTGGATTCTTGAGCTCAATGTGGCCTCCTTTATCTACAAACTTGGTCAATAATGCATTATGAGCTGGCCAACAGCTGCTGCTGCTTCTGTTGATGCTGCGGCAGGATTATAATGCTAAGGATTTGTGGGCAAAAACATTTTTGCAGAACGTTTAGTTCGGGTCGTTTGCGCTCGTCTGAGTAAATGTTTTGTGTATGGTGTTATCTCGTAATCGATGCAATTTATATGAAAATACTAAACAAATTGCATAAGATACAGATACAAAAAACACACACGCAGAGCAACTCTCTCTTACTCATATCTGTGTAATGTAATCAAAAACTTCGTTAAGCGCATTATGCACACGCCAGCTAGGGCGACAGCGGGGGCGTTTGAGGCGGGGGGCGATGCCATTTAAGGCATCTTCACAGGTTGCCTGACCAATGCCAATGGCCTTTTGTGTTGCCAGCTGCTCACCGTGCATGAAGTTTACATGAATTTGCTTGAAATCGTTTGCCCGTTCGCTTATTGTTGCCTCACATGTTTTTTGTTATTGTTTTTATTTTTCTTTACTTCAAATTTTATTTGTTGCAAAGTGTAACGAAAGATGCTTGAAAGTGAAATGGAAAGTGCGTCGGGGCGTGGTTGTGGCCAAGTGGATGTCGGTTACATGATGCTCAGCTAACCAGCGAATTGTGCAAACTTTACAAATACGTGCCTAATTTGGCATTTGGAGTTTTGTTTTGTTTTGTTGAAGTGCTGAATATTTGTAGCTTAAATTTGTACAAACTCTGAAGATATTGGTCTAACTGCTGACATTTAACATATTTTTTTGTGTAAACATGCCAAACTCATTTGTGCAATTTCTTATGTTAAAACACAAGCGTCAAATTCAATTAAATCCAACATATGTATAATAAAACTGCATTCATTTTTAAGCAAACTCAAAAAATATTTGTAGAAGTCTTAACTAATTTACAGGCAACTATTTGTGAACAAACTAACAAATTGTTTTGCGAAAGCTTTTAAGACAATTTAATTCAAATTCAAAAAAAAATATAGAACAATATATTACAACAAACAAAACATTTACAACATGCAAACGCACAAATTAATTTCGACAAACTAATGCCAACTTTATACACAAAAATGTATAGGAAATTTTTAAAACTTAGTACAAAAACAAGTAGGATGGCTCTAGTCGGGAGTTCCCGACTAGGAGATACCCTGAACCCAGCGGCGAGCTGTTAAATACATTTAAACCTCTTTTCATTCATACACACAATCACAAAGTCACACATACACACACACACACATACACACAAACGCAGTAGGCTGCGCACCTTACACATTGGCTGCGCTTGGCCCCACTATGGAAAATGAATTATTGAATAACTTTTAAACTAAGAGTGTGATCATTATGAAATTGCTTAATAAGAGCAACCAAATCTATGTACAAACCAAAGCGCAAAGTCTGTAGTATTTGATTTGCGTTTTCTTTTTATATGGGGGGCAAATTGTGGGAAGTATCAAAAATCTGAAAAATTCATAACCTGCGTATCTTTTCGAGCATATATTAAACCAAATTTGATGGATCGAGCTCTTATAGTCGCCGATATGTCCGATAGTCTAGATATGCTAAGAAAACCAAGTCTTAAAATCGATTTTTATCGAAAATAATGAAACGGAGCAAGATATCGAAACAAAAAATTATAAACTTGTACTGCGTATGGATTAGGAGAATCTATAGTCGTTTAGTTTAGGTTTCTAGCTATTGTAGTTTCCGAGGTCGCTGCGTTCATACAGACGGACGGACAGGGCTAATTCAACTCAGTTCGTCGTCCTGATCAAGAATATATATACTTTATGGGGTCGGGGATGCTCCCTTTTGCCTGTTACATACATTTGCACAAACCATTATACCCTTTTTACCCATTTTCAATGGGTTCAGGGTATAAACCAATTGGAGAACAAACTCAAAAATTAATATACACAAACATTGATTAAAAAAGGCACATTAAATATGCAAAGCAACAAGTTATAAGCCACAAAGAAAAAGTTTGTTTCAAACGCAACGAATAATTTCTCTTGAATCCTAAATAAATGAAAACTTCAAAAAAAAAAAAATATTTTAAGTTTTTACAGTTTGAACGCAAATAAAAACTGAGTTATGTGCAAATATTTGGTACAAACATACCAAATGTGCCTGCAACTGAAATTGTTGGCCAAGCGTTTATTTCCACTGGCAAATTAACTTTTTTGTGCCCTTTGGGAGCTGGCACGTTTAATTGTGCGTGCACAATTTGCCCACACACATACACAAAGTCAATTTAGTGTAAAATTTGAAACGGTTATTTTATTTTTTTTTTTTTGCCTTCAAGCATGGCCAAGGACAAAAGGATAATCCAGCGGGGAGTAGACCAGGTACATAAAAACTTTAAAAATGTGTTTGTCAACTCAAAAATGAGTCGGAAAAATGTGCATCTGACACATAAAGTTGTGTAATTCATATCTCTTGTTATATGATAAACAAAAAGAAAAATTGGCAGAAAAAAGCGTTAAATGAACTTGCCAGAAGCTGAGAGAACAGCAAAAACACAAAAACGAAACAACTACCGAAACCAGACAAAAGCAGCCCACGAAAACAAATGAGAAATGCTCAATACAAGAGAGCAGAAAAAAATTGTAAGTAAACAAGTGAAAAATGCTGAGCTGCTTGATAAGCAGAATGAAGAGCAAAGAATGTAAACAACAACGAATTAAAGTCGCGTATTAAATCAAAACGACTAAGAGATACCCTATGTGCATACTTAGGCTTTTGGCGGCTTTTCTTTTTAACAAAAACTAAGATGAGTAAGAACAATTAATTTATATTTTAAAATCTATCGATTAGGCATCTAACGTGTATTTAATTGGAAAACTTCCCTGGCCCATATTTGAATTTTTAAATAAAAATGTTAAATCTATGGTATATTTCTAACTAAATGGCAATACTTTAAGCTTTCAAAGCATTATTAAAAATAAATCGGTTTTATACTTATTTAGATCTAGTTCTGGTTGTAGATTTAATTCTAGTTCTACATTTTATCAAACTTTTTTAACAGTCATTTGCCTCTGTTTAGAACTAATTTTAGTCCATATTGTTACAATACACAATAATACCCTATATTGTACACATTTTCAATGAGTACAAGGTACAAAATATAACAGAAAAAAGCGCAATTAAAAATGAAATAAGAGATACACAAAAAAAAAACCGAATTCTTCGTTTTTGTCGTCGTACAGTTTAAAACGTGCTGTGCATACAATTGGCGAGTGGGCGAGCGTTCCACATGGTTGGGGCGTGACCAGTTGCACACATGCAACAAATTGCAGGCAGCACGTCGGCAAAATGATAAACAGAATATATTGCATACTTTGTGGCGCGGCCAGACAACACTAACAACAACAACAACAACAACACAACTGCAACAACACTGTTGATAAGGCTCAGGCAGCAGACAAAGTTGCTATGGTGTAGGTGAAATGAACGGCATGCTGCCAGGGTTGTCATCATCAACAAAGTAATCATGCGTTGCGCCCTCAGCCCCGACGCAAAAGTTTGCCCATCTGCCGCAAGTTGTGCTTTTTCTTCTTATTCTTCTTCTTCATCTATACGCCGCCAGAGTTGTGGCCTCTACTTCTTCTTTTTCTTCATCGTTCGCCCGCTGCCAGAGTTGTTGCTTGTTTCATATTCTACGTTTTTGTGAGCAAAATTTTATTATTAAAATGCAAAATTGAAAATGGCTGCGACGTGCGAGGCAGCTGCAGCAGGCGCTGTGGGCGTGACAAAGCGAATGCATATGAGTGATGCGTGACAAGAGAAAGATGAGGAACCAGTAGAAGCAGTAAAAGCCACGCTAGTGCGCGGCTGCTTCAAAAACTGCTTTAATATTAAACTGAGTCCAATAAAAAAAAAAAAAATACATATATATATATATAAAAAAGGTTTCTGCAGCAACTCTGGCAATACCAACAGGCTTTGCCTTTGATTTAATTTTAAGTTTTTCCGCCCCGCACAAAGTAATATCAAAATGTATTTAATCTAAGCACACACTTACAATACACTTATGCCCGTCTGCACACATGCACATTGTATATTCAGTTTTATAGTGCGAGGGGATCTTGAGTGTGACTATAGGATAACCGTTATAACCATTGCTTACCTGCAAGGACAAGGAGAGAAAGAAAAATAAATGCATTAGTTTTGTGGGTTTTTTAGTTAAGTCAAATAAAAAAATATTAAAAGTTTAGATTTGGAGATGCATTGTAATAGATCTTTTAAGTATTGTATAATTATAAATATAAATTTATATAGAAAATAGTTAATTCCGACTTGTGCTTTGTATTTTAGGGCTTCAATCTCTTTAAAATTATTTGTTATATTATTTATTATAGATATATGGAACTTAGTATATTCTGACTTTTGTTTTTATGACTAGCCAAACCAGTTTAAAATGAAATCGCTTCGAGCCCCAATCGAACCGAAATTTTATACCGAATAAGTTGGACAAAAACAGCTGAACCTTAAACTGAATAAAACAATTAAAACCAAAATTTTATGTGCATGTAAATTTCATTTAATTTCATTTTAAAATTATAAAAAATTACACAATTTATCCAAGTTTTTCAAATAAACTTTTCATTAAATTAAATTTTGTACTTCTGTATGTGCCTTTATGTATACTACTTTTTATAACCTTTTTACGCCAAATTCATAGCTCGAGTGCAACAAAAAACTATACAAATTTCCTTTAGCATTTGCAATTCGTTAAAAAATTTAAGCGACTAAAATATAAAGAGTTAAAAATGGAATGAAGAACTGATAAATAAAATAGATTGAAATGAAATGAAAATAAATTAAACGAAACGAAATGTAACGAGATGAAACGAAATGCGGAAGGACAAACTAAGTAGCTCAATGGCGATAGCAAGTGTAAAATTGCATTTAATTATAAAAGTATGCAAAGCGCTTAGCGGCTAATGTGGATGAGAAGAGCGAGAGAGGATGGCAAACTATGGAAGAGAACGAGAGAAACGAACGGCATGTGTGTGTGCTCTGCTGACATTGAACAGGAAGCTCAGATTTCACATTTCACATGCAGCGCAGCGAGAGACAAAACACAAAAACAAATTCCAAGCGCAAATGGGTAATGGGAGATGGCAAAGATGATGGGAGAGAATAGTGGATCGGGTGGAATGAAGAGGGGAGGGGGTCTTTGTGGTGCACACCATAGCGGCTAATAATGACGTTTACATGGGAGACAAGCAGCGGCAGCAAACAGAAGCAGCAAAAAGCGCAAGGGAAATATGAATATGCATAAGGTGGGACAGGCAGAGCAACCGAGAGGGAGAGAGAGACGCAGGGAGATAGCAAACAAGGCGACTGACAGAGGAACAACAACTCAAATGCAAGGCTGAAACAAAAGACGTAAAAAAGCAAAAGGAGACGATAACGTAAGGGCAGGCAAAATATTTCACACCCATAGCGAAGAAAATAAGTTATATGCAAAGAGGGGTGGTAAAGGGGGGGAGTTGGTTGGGGCAGATGGGGCATTAACCACCTGAGGCTATGCAAATTTTGCAAGCGCAGCAGCTGACTTCAAGGCGGCATTGTTGTCATAGCTGAAGAGCGCCAAAGGGGAGGTGTGGGGGACAGGGCACACATGACTGCGGGCGCACTTGTCAATGTGAAGGGTTCGATTAAATGCGGGTGCAAGAGCAAAAAAGAGAGGGGAAGCAGCTGAGGAATTGCCTAGCGGCTGAATTTGCATTGGGGCTAAAGGCTGCCGCTGATGACAAAATGATAAGGGCTGGAAATTTGCACAGATAGGAAGCGAGAGCGTGAACAGAGGGTAAGAAATGGAAGAGAGAGAGAGAGAGGGAGGAGGGATAAACAAGTGTGCGGCATGCCAAAAGCAAATAACAATGAAAACAACACACAAACTGGTAACTCAAGAGTGCCAGAAGAAGAAGACGCATCAGCAGCGGCAGCGGCAGCTGCATCGAACTGGCAAATAGATGCAACAGAAAGCTGCTCGTTATCTTCAAATCTTATCCATAGAGCTGTGGCTGCTGCATAAATATTGTTGCAACAAATGAGCTACGAAACTCACTAAATGCGTGCTGCACAAATTGAAATGCCCAATTTCCGGTTGGGGCAGCTAGAAAACTTTGAACAACCCAACGTTAAACTAAAGTTCGAGCTAAAGAAAACGAAAGAAATAAATCAAAATCAAATTAAAATTGAGCAAAAGAGCAGGAAACGTTTTCCAGGTAGAGAACAAATCAACCGAGGAGAGTGAAGGGGGAAAACAATAACACAATTTGAACGAAATACAGATAAAAAGGAAAACCTAATACCAAAGACCTAAAATACAATTTTACAATACATTCGTAAAGGGTTGGTAGGTTCAACTTTAACTTGATGTCAGCTTGGAAATCATGTTGAAAATGCTTTAAGTACAGCCACGCACTGGTTCTGTTTAAGCCGGAATTGGTTAAAGAAACGTATCTGATAATACATATATATTCATATTTATAAATACAGGAAAATTCCTCATAACCGGACACTCACCGTCGCAATGTTTTTGTCCGGTTATGGGAGATGTCCGCTTATGGCGGGGTGGTCCCAAAAATATATGTTTGAATTGCATCCAAGTGTTCAGAAGTTATCTGTTATTTAATATTCTGTACGAATTTACATTTACATTGCAATACATTTTCATATATATTAAGTACAAATACAAGTGAAGGGAAATAGAAAAAAGTTGAAGTTAGTTGTTTTTTAGTCGCCTTGCATACGCATCGAAATTTGCTGCGCTAATTTCGTCAATTTCATTTTTACCAACACATATGTATACAAATGGAATTTTTAATGGTATTTTTAAAAACCTTGTTAGGGATTTTTTTTTAATTTTGTCCGTTTTTAAGGGATTTTTTTATATCAGAATGGTTTGAAATATAATGTCCGCGTCCGGTAATTAGAGCGCCCGGTTATTGAAATAATATTTATATGGAAAAATTAATGAAATAGCTGTGTCCACAAAGTTTGTCCGGCTATTGGGGAATTTCACTGTATATATGTTTTTATAATATTAAAAAGAAAGAAATGGGAATCCTAGAGCTAATGCCATTTAATTGATTTTATAATATAAAATATTATTTATTTATTAACCAATGCTAATAACAATCAATTTGATAATCGTATATAAACTTATATTATTAACTACGAATATAATTAAAGAAAAAAAATGTGAGAAATCGTTAAGTTAAATTAAGAAATCTTTAAGCTTTCGCCTAATAACAAATAGTTGTTGCTTACATCAAACCGCATATTGGCAGATCATTGTAGATATTTCAAGACATGAATCAGTTGTTACTCAACACTAAGCCGTTTCTCCGTTGTCTGAATGACGTTATATATATAAATATATATATATTTTTTTTTATTGTTAAAGTACAATTCTTGTAAATATATTCAAAAAATAATAATATTGTTGCCATTCAATAAAAGATGACCCAAACACACTTCAAGTGAACTTTAAGAAATTTTAGCAGGGGAAAATATCTTTATTCACAAATTTAATGATTATTTAAGGCTACTTAAGTTGGGGCTTTGCCAAATTCAAAATGTTACTCAATTCTTTGTACGTAAATTTGAAAAAAAAAAAAAAACTCTCGCCGGGCCAATTTACATAAAGGCACGTCGAAAGGTTTTGCCATTGATAGGGCAACCGCAAAAAAATAAAGAAACGGGGATCCGTTCGCTCAACAGCCCGCATTATAATGCATGCGGCAAATATTTGCGGCATTGACGAGTTCCTGGAAGGGCGTGCCGCGAAATATATATAAATAAAAAAATAAGAGGAGTAAAAATACGGCCGAGCCACTTAAAGCTGTGGCAGTAAAAAAACCAGATGATAAAGAAGTGGCAACAAGAAAAGGAAGCAGAAAGAAAAAAAACTAAACGGCAGATGTTTTGCACGAAACTTAATTACACTCGGGGATCTGTTTGGCGGCGCTGAGATTGAAGGCTGAGATGCAGCCAATGGGCAAGTAAAAAACTCAAGTATTTCGAAACAAGAAAAAACGAAATGCGACTATTTAAATGCCTTTGGCAGCTGCTTGAAAGGGGAAGAGGGCACAGGCACAGGTAGAAAAGCTGCTGCTCTCGCTAAATGCAACTGCAACTGCAACTGCAACTGCTGCAGCAACAACAAGCTGTATAAACGCCGGCGACAGAAGCAGCAACAACAACAACAATTTATGGCATCTGCTGGCATTTTGTTAGCTTGACTGCTGCTGCTTCTTCTTTTTTTTTTGGTTAGCGGCTGTTGAACGTTTTTTAGGTCAACGAAATGCCAACAGAGAAGATGATGCGAGCAAACATAAATAAGGAGAACAACAGAAGGGAAGGAGTAAGACAAGTGGTGGAGGGGGGCGACGGTGCGGTATGTGGTAGGTGGAAGACAGGTAAACAAAGCTAAAGCGACGGCCATTTGTTCCCCGTGGATGTTGTTGTTGCACATCTATAAATCTGCTTAAGAGAGTGAGCGAGAAGAGAGAGAGAGAGAGCTACATCTGCGATATGGGGAGCAGAGCAGCGGGGAGCAGCGATAAAGTCATTTGCATAGTTCTTTTGATACCCAAGAAAGAAAAAAAAGCAACGACAACAACAGCATCACACCTACAAAAAACAACAGCAAAGCGAAGCGAGGAAGAGAAACAACAGCAGCGAAAGAGAGCTACAAAGATCTAGGTGTAGAGATGAGGGCTCCAAACAGAAAGAGAGATGGGGCAGCGATAACCTTTCGAAATCAAATTAGAAACGTAAAAAAACGAAAAACAAAAGAACAAAAAAAAAAATGTTCATAAATAAAAAATCAAAAAAAAAATAAAATAAAATAAACCATAAATAAACGGCAGCAACAACATTAGAATTTGAAGCTAAGGAATGATACTCAGAATAATTTTAGTTGCAGACAATTGGCTGAAAAGGGATGTATGTAAATTTGACATCAAATACGCCCTCTAGCGTTCAAAAACAGCAAAACACGAAACAATAGATAACTACAGGTCAAAATTAAATTATACGAATAAGCTTGAAGTCTCTTATCTAAAATGATGCATAAGTTATTTGATTTAAACAAATAAAAAATCAAACACATTTTTTGTCCCTAAAAAATAATAAGTACAAATTTGGAATTGTAAAATACATACATACATTAAAAAAGTGAAGTAGTTTATTAATTTTTTAACAGAAATTTTTCAATAAGTTATTTTATTATGATAAGATCCAAACAAACACGCCATCTCTTAGCAAATAAATTTTAAAGCTACATATTGGACTTAAGAAAAACGGAAAAAAAAACCTAATTATATATTGGCAGCTGACGAAGGTATTTCAAGCCAGGCCGCAGAATTTAACACAACTACTCCAATTTCGCTAATTGTTGGGCATTTTTGTGTTGTTGATTTTCTGTTTATTTCTTTTTTTAATCAAAGGCCGCTTGTCAAATTTCTTAACCAATTTTGAAGGCTGCTTGAAAACAGCAACCACAAAAAAAATTGTTGTTTCTGTTGGGCTGCCGCACGACCAATCAACCTGCCAGCAGTCGCAGCTAACCCGTCGTCAACTCAAGTCGGAACATCATCTACTCTCTCACTCTCTCTCTCTCTCTCTCTGTATCTCAATCTCTCCTTTGAGCTGCTCTTTTACTGCCTGTGTTTTGTGTCTTGTAACAATTTTTATGACGTTTCATGTTACGCAGACAACAACAACGACAATACACATGGACAGACAGGCAGACAGACAGACACAGAAATGGATCCAATATGATGCGATATGACATATAGGAATATATGTCGCATTCATATGTATATGATGTTATTGTCGCCCAGGGCAACGTACCGGTTTTCTTATAATTTATTTTTCAGCTCTTTTCCCCCTCTTGATTATGAAATCGAAGACAATGCGCGACATTGCCGCATATCAAATATTTTAAGTTTATAGTCAAAAACATAAAAAAAACCTAATAATGAGAAAAGAAGAAGCAGCTGAGACAGTGTCTGGCGACTGAGCAGGTGTTATGATTGTTAATATCGAAGACCGTGGCCGAGCAGAGCGCCGAAAAGCTGCTTAAACATAATTAGTCATATTTTTTTTATCTTCGAATTAAATTTTTTTTTTTGTTTGCTATTTTTGGTTTAGTCTTTGGCTCTAATGGGATTTATATAGAATTATGTAAATGCTGATAGGCATTTGACAGGCTGCCACAGCACCTCTCTAACCATAAAAAGAAAGTAAGTAGCTCAAGAACTGTCCTCGCTGGAGAACGAAATAAAAAATACAAAGTTATGCTAATTACCACAAAAATTTTTAATTTATGCGCCCTGAGGGAGCAGACAAAAAATAAAAAAAGAATATTCGAAACAAAAATTTACCTGCTCTACGTAGAGTCTCAGCTATTGATTACAAATTGTTAAACAATGAGGCGTGTTTTTATTTTTCCTTTTCGTCTGCCCTTTGCTGGTGCTTCTATTTTGTCTTCTTTTTAATTTCCTGTGCGTCGTGCCCCCTGTTGTGCAAGTTGTGCAAGGTGTCGCTTAAGTCAAGTGTTTATCTAGCATTTTCACACCCGCAAGTCCTTGGTTCATACACACACACACACGTACACTCGCAGGGATATCTCTAGAAATCCTTGCGCTTCATTTGCGTTGATTTTGTCGCCTGTGTTGGGGCGGGGTTTCCTTTTGCGTTTTCCTATCCCACGCTTTCGCTTTGCATTTGCGCTCTAAATATTTCCTGGTTAGTCCTTGGCAAACAAGCCAGCGGCCAGAGTTCGCCCCCTCTACCCGTCCCTCTCTGCTTCTTCGTCTGCTGTTGCTTCTTGCACCTGCGTCTCGCTGGGCAAACGGTGCTCTAATTTTGCTCTTCCTTTGTCGCTTCAGCCAGGACGCAAAGCAGCCGCAGGCTCTCCGCAATTTCCACGCGTGGCGTCCGCTTCCTGGCGCATTCTGCCTGGCCTGGCTTGCCTGGCGTCCTGGCGCATCCTTCGCAACCAGGCGTTTACATTTAATAATTAAAACGCCACCGCAGCGTGCAAATTATTAAAGTGTCAACGCAGTCGCCTCCAAGTGAACTGCATTCCACCCACCACATCCTGCCGGCTGGCCAACCCGCCTCGTTTGCGGCTCCCCATCCCTTCCCTGGCCAACCCCCATTCCCCGGCCACTCCTGAGTCATTAGAGAGCCAGCGTTGTTGTTCTCCTTTGCTTAGCCACAATTTTAACGCCTTTTAATTATTTTTGTTGCAGTTGATCCACCCTCGCCCCCCACCCCCTTCCTCCTTTCAACCATTTACAAATGAAAATGCCGAAAATCCTTTTTGGGGTTTTCACTCAGCACCTCCTGCGGTGCAGTTGTCCAGCATCCGACTGTTGCGTTTACACCAACTGGCCAACTGTCATCAGCTGCTAACGCAACTGCAGTTGAGTTAATTTCGCTGGCTGTGCGGGTGAGTGCCACGCCCCTGCCCCACCCTTCTCCGGCGCATTCACAGCATCTGATGTTTGCCTGTGCAAATTGCAGTTGGCACTTTTCTTGATGATTGTTGTCTGTTTTATACCCTACAGCAGCCATAAAGGCATAAAGTTGTTATTATAAAGTCTGTGGGTGTGGGCTTGAGTGGGCGTGGCCGTTATGATAAGTTATTCAACTCTATATATGTATATTTATATATATACATATACATATATCTAATGCACAGATATACAATTTTTTTAAAAATGCCGCATAAAGCAGAATTATAAAAATTAAATTAGTCTCTCGAGAGACGAAAAAAATCATTTATCTATAAATTTATCTCGTGAAATTGATAATATATATTTAAACTTCATACTGTAACCTATTTTATATATAAAATATATTTGTAGTATTTTCAATTTATTTTATTTTTATTTGGAAGTCAAGGTTAGTTTAAGTCCCTTCTATATAGTATTTTCTAGTCGTAAACACTTTTCTCGCGTTTGTCTGGCACGTCAGATGCACCTCTTACCTGATTGCGATTTTTTCTTTTAATATTTTTATGCACTTTACCCACACACACACACACAGCGACAGACAAAGACTGAGTAACTTTTGTAGTTATCTGCCACACACGTTCCCAGTACCCAATACCCATTTCCAGTTCCAGTTCCCGTTCCCATTTTTTTTTATGCATAGCGCAAACTTTTCATTCTTTGTCAGCACTTCAGTGCCACGCCCAGTGGCACAGCCGTCTTTCCTCTTCCGCCTACATTGCAAAATTTCTTGTGACTTGACATGGTTTCCTTTTTGGTCGCCTCTTTATCAACCATCTCACAGGTAGCAAACTTTTTTATATACTACATATATATACTTTTTATAGAATGTATATCTCGAACTCGGGCAGCTGCTTTTTCACATTAAATTTCAGTTGCCAATTTTAGTTTTTTTTAATTAAAAACGTATAAAAAAGAGTAGTAGAAGAAGTCGAAACAGCAAACATTAAGAAGAGAAATGTGCAGGTTGCTAATAAAATTCAAATGGTTATACGAAATGAAATGAGCCAACCCGAGAACTCTAATTTTTTGGGAGCAGGTGAAATTTTCAAGATCTTGAAGCTGACTCATTAACCGCGCTTTGTTAACATCGCAGCTAATATTAACAGAGCGCTGTTAAAACTTCCCACATTTTACGTTTCGTAATTTCTTTGTGTGATTCATCAGAAGACGGAAATGTTTACTTGGACTTAACTCGAATTATTATTATTATTATTATGGTGTGTGTGTGTTTGATGACATATATAAAAACTTAATGAAATTTGTCTGAGTACGTCGGACAAACTACGGCATGATGCGTATGAAATGGAAGCCAGAAATTTGGCACAGCTTTTAGCACTTAGAGTTTGCGTTAAATTTAGCTCAATAACATTTTTGGCAGCACGTGTGCTAAGATTATAAAAAGATAAAAAAAAAACACCACAAGTTACCATGATGTTCATGCAAAAAAAAAAAAGAAAAAGTAGTATAACATATAAAATTAAAACTGTTTTTTAAATTCAAAAAGTATTAGAAAATTGCTTAAATCATTCGGGGAGGTCATCAAAAATATACAAAAAAGTGTATGTAAATGAGTTCATGATTTTTTTAAACAAAAAATTCAACAAAATTTTATTTTCAATAACGCTTACATTTTAAATTCAGGTTCAATCTAGAGGACAGAACATGACCAAAAGGCCATCAAACATAAATGGATCCGAGTGCTTCACATGTCAACATGTTTGTCAATTTTAATCTGTCTGCAAATAATTTCGTCTATCTAGCTTTAAAACGGAGATATATTTTTTCGCGAATTACCACGCATCCCGTGGCAGTAGGCAACAAATCTTAACATTTTATCTGACGCGGATCTACAATAGTATATATTCCACGCTTCAAGAGCGTCGGAAAATGTCCATTCATACGAATAGACAGACGGACTCCAAGACGGTCATTGCACAAGCTCTTTTTATTTCGTGAACGATAGTTATAATTATTATTAAATTGTCAGTATATATTTCAAAAACTAAGCGACTTTTAAGGAATTTTTATCTTCGAAAAATATGTATATAGTTTCGTTTTATTTAATCTTTAACAATCGTGAATTGGATAAACTTCTTGTTTTTTCCTAATACCTAATGCATAAGCATCTCACACAGTAAAATACAGTACACTCAGTTGACAAAAAATTGTTTGGCTCAAATATGTGCTTGAGAATAAAGGGAAAAGCCAGCTATAATCTGGTGAATTTGAGGCTTTATTGAAATCGATTTGATTGCTGTTTTTGTTGCAGCTGCTGTTTTCGCTTATTGTATCATTTTTGTGTGCATCGTGTTGCAAGTTGCAAGTTGAAATTGACTCAAAACTCAAAAACTCAATTTTCGCATGGATCGACAAATGCTTCTAAACGGGTTTCCCTCGAGTTGGTTGTTGCTGTTGTTGTTTCTGTTATCATTGTAATTGTGTTTGTGTGTCAAACTGTTGTGATTCACACACACATACACACTCCAATGCACATAATGCAGTTGCCATGGCTAGAGAAATTTTTGGTTTGGGAATGGAAAATGAAGAGGAAGATGGAGGCAACGAAATTCTCATCATGTGTCTCACATCTTTGTGTGTTTGTGTGACTGCGTGTAAGTGTGTGTTTGTGTGTGTGGGGAATTCATCGTCGTTCGTCTGTTTTGTGCCTAATGACATTTGTACATACAAGCAAGGGAAACAGCAACGAGCATGGGGGACGACAAACAGCAGCACGAGAACAAAAACAACAACAGTCACAGATTTTAAAATGTTGTGGTGTGAGAAAAGTGATGCAGTGAAAACATTTTAAAAGCATTTTCTAATGTTAATACATGTATGGCAATGCAAAAAAACAACAGCAGCCACCAGCAACAAAAATAACAACAACAAAATTGCATTTGCATTAAATGCAAAAGTTACTTTGGCAAAATGCAGCAAAAGCCATGCCCCCAAACTGACCAACAAAAAAAAAAAAAAAAAAGTAAATATTTTTCCAGCAAAAAATAAACCAACAAGAGAACATAAATTGAAATGCATTGGCAAAAGGCACTTCAGGGGGGAAACGCGCGATGCGGGATATGGTTCGGAGGAAGGACCAATAAGTTTTCCCGTGCGTTCATTTTTTGGAATTTTTAACAACAAAAAAAAACCATGCCCACAGGGCGCGCTGGATGGTGCGTGGGCGTTGCCAAAACTGTAAATTATCGAGTTTATGTGGGAAAGATGACAACCAATACGCAGCATTCCCAACTTGAACCCCCCGCCCCCTTCCTCAGACCTTACAACAAAGCGCCAGCAATATTGCAGAAGGACATCAAATGTGCTGGCCAATCCGCACAAATCCCCTCTGCCTCCCTTTTGAAACCTATATGACACCATTGCTGCATGTGACATTTGTTTGTTGTTGGTTGTTGCCGCGACCAGCAACAACAACAACAGCATCAACAAATAGTTGCTGGCAAATTGGCAGGCGCCCATTTGGGCCCATTGAAAAACGCGACACGCATTCCAAAAATGCATTTATGAGTGGGCGTGGCCGCTGGCGCGGCTCTCCGAATATTTTGCATAAAATTGCGGTTTTGTATGCGGCCTCGGTCCAAGTCCTCGGCGCTGGCGCCATTTTGCGCCACGGCGAAATGGCCGCAAATTTGCAGCGACGGCAGCAACAACCAAGTATGAAAATTGCATGTGTGTGGTTTGTGTGCGTGTGTGTGTGTGTGTATGTGTGCGTTGACAAGGACGATTTTTCCATAATTATTATGATGATGCTTGGCATTTGGCAAACATGCAACAGAGACGACGGAACAGGCCAAACAGACCGACAGAACGATGGCCAACAGATGAGCCATTTTATTGCCTGTGCATTTGTGGCCTGCGCGTGACAGGGGTTGGGCTGGGGGAGGGCAGCGCTACGTGGCCCGTTTTTGCTGGATATGCGAAAAAGCCGCAGGTCAATTGTTTTTGCGCGTTCACTACAGAAGGAACTGTACTGTGCATAAAGCTGACAAAAAGAACTAGTTCCAAATACAAAAGGAAATAAATGGACAAGTTCACTTTACAAATATTAACCAGTTGAGTTCTTTTTAAGTTTTCTAAGTTTACGTTTTTAACAGAACTAGTTTCTGGTGCAACAAAATAATATTATAAATAAGAAGTTTATCTACCAAAAAATTCAATTATTTAACAAATTTCTTTAAACTTTTGGAGCACATTTAAACATTGGAAACTAGTTATTCAATAAGTAACTTAATTAATTTTCATTTTACTATTAAATAGTAACTAGTTCCTATAACTTATTTTATTATTTCATTTTTATTATTTTAACATGTTCGTCTTTTTTATTTATAGTTAACCTATTCCACGAACTAGTACATAATCCAGTATCAATCTTTAGTTTTCTGGATTTTTTAGATTAACCGCATATATGGAAATTATTCCGGGAACTAGTACATAGAGCCAAGTCCATCGCCAAAGATATTGAAAATCAATGTATTAGCCCTGACTGACCGACAGGCTCGTTTTGGTTACCAGAGCGATACTACCGGCCACATCGATGGAACTGGAACTGGAGCACTTAATGGCAAAAGCGTGATACTTTGGCAATTGGAATACTGACTATTTTTGGGGAGGGATGGGGGCAGGGACAACATAGAGTGGCGCAAGGAGCAAAATGTGAGCTGTGCGTCGATTGCATTCGGCATCTGGTTTTGATTTGAAAGACGTCAAAGTGCAGAATGCAAGTGGCCAGACTGACAGACCGACAAACTGATGATAACTGTTTACTGGTTGGGAGATAAAAGCTGAAAGCCGGGAGCCGGGAGCTAGCCGAGCTATGAGAGCTGTACTCACTGAAACCCGACAAACGCTGCGTTAATTATTGCACATCATTGATTTTAGCTGAGCGAAAGGGCAGCAAATAGCAGTAGCAAGAGAAGAGGGGAGAGGGGCAGAGCAAGTGGAAGGAGCTATCAATGACAGCCTCTGTGAGTGAGCGTGCCTTGTGTGAGTTGCTATACAACTCGCGCTGTGTTTCAATTTCGAAATACAAGCTATAAGAGGGGGTGGCGAAGGGGGTGTGTGTGCGTGTGTGGCAAGCAGCTCATTCGTTTGTCATGAATGAAATGAGCTTTTCTCGATGAGTCGCCGAATTTTCTACGAAAAATTCAACACATAAGTAACGAAAATATTTACTTTCGCAGAACCGAAAATTAAATACCCTTTACAGTTATATAACGGTTTCAATATGATATACAGATCTTAGAAGGGCAAATATGTTTTCTATATAAAAACCTCTTTTTGACTGATTATTCGAATTTTGTAGAAATTCGATCCTTATAAGATTTTGTTGATTTGTTTGAAGCCTTAGTATGCTTACAATGAAAGAGTTTGTTTAAGATATTTAAAAAATAACCAAAAAGTCCATACAAAAACTTAATTTTTGGCTGATTTTTCCTATGGTCGAAATATATTATAGAGATGTATTCTATGGATATATTACCCATATTTTAAGTACATAGTGAAACTTATAATTATATTAGCTTTGGTTATGATATCTTATTAAGCAAAGAAGTTTTTCCTACAACACATTTTTCGACTGATCGTTTCTATGGCAACTATATAATATAATATTACGATTGGATCGACTTTGACACGTACACTTGCTGTAGCAAAAGAAAGGAGTACATAACAAGTTTCTCCAAGATAGCTTCACTGTGAGCTGAGTTTTCATAGGTGCGAGTCGACTATGGCTATATGACCTTTTAAGCTTATTAAGAATTTATATGCTCTATGGGTTTTGAGCGTTACACAGCTTATAAAAAAGTTATAATACCCTCTATGAGATATACCCATAATGAGATTTGTCAGCCAGAGCCCTCGCCCCCCACCGCACCTGCCGCACAGCATCTCATGTTTACAGTTGATTAGGATTTCAGCCAATTACATTCGGAGCAGCTGCTTGGCGACAGCCACAACAAACGATTTTCACTTTCTCACTTTTTATATTTTTTACTCATTTTTTGTTTACTTATCTTTATTTATTTTTTTTTTTTTTGTAATTGTTGAATTTTGTTTAGTTGTTAGTTAAAGTTGTTTTTGATGTTGGCCACATTTAGTTGGCCTTTTGCCGCAGACGCAATGCACTTTCTATTTTACTTTCATGGCGTGATGCGTGAGAAAGAGGGGAAGCGAGAGGGATACAGAGTAGATCATAAATCTGGGAAAATTGTCACAAGCCTCGAGTTATTAGTTTTATTTCATAAGCCTTGGCGAGCAGCACCTTTTTTCTCTCTACTGATTCATTAGGTAAACAATGTGAAAACTCGAAAACTGATAAACTTACGGTTGGGGCAGAGTCAGTGAAAGGTTATGCGATCGTTTATTTGATATGATGGGACTTACCTAAAATGAGAAAGAAATGGGAAAATATTTAGTAATTAATTGATGTATTAAAGAAATTTATAAAGAAATATATATAATTATAGTAAGTTAATTGCTAAGGGGAAGTAGTTAATAGCTACGGGGAAGTAATTAAGGCAATCCAATGAGTTTAGCAATTTAACAATTTATCCATATTTTATCATTTCCCAATATACCATAATCAACAATATAATAATCCATCAATATTTTATGACGAAATATTAGTGTATGTCAATAAATCAATTTCAAAATATTACAATTTATAATTTAAGTTGAACAACGGAGTATAAAATATATAGTTTAAAATTTGTATGGGAATCGGTTTCAATATGTATGTTTTCCTAAACTTTTTAACACTATAATACAATAATTTAATTAATTAAAATTAAAGTTGCTCTCTCAAAAATATAAAAATTTTATTACTGGAAGGCTGTCAGGCTGTAGGTCTAGGTCTAAGAGAGGAGGTTGTCTATGTAGCTATTTCAAGAACATCCCGGTTCTATCATCAGCAGACCATCTTTCGAAGCTTAAACTTTTTAAGAATTACAGAAGGCAAAGTACCTTATTTTGTGTGCTTACTTTAATGGATAATTATAATAATCATGTATCATGTATGTTTTTCAGAAAAAAAAACTGAGATTTGATTATTTTGTAAATTGGAATTAACACTGTCACCTAAACATTTGTTTTAATCAGTAAACACTGTCTTATAACATTTTTTAATTTGTAGTTTTTATTTAAAAATCAATCAATTAAGAATACCAATTAAACAAATTTCTAATTATTTAAGAATTTAAAAATGAAATCCTAAAAAGCTGAACAATAAACAAATTGATTTCAAAATATAACTACATTTCGTATTTATTTGCTTTCATTTACGTTTTGTTTTCGTATTTTGTTTCTTTTAAATTTCAGTTTTAATTTTATAAATCAAACAATCTGAGAAAACTGTTTTAGTCACGTGTTTTGTTTTTTTTTTTCTTTCTTACTCCCACTTAGGTATACAATTTCAACAATTTCTGTTTTTCTACTTTTAATTCTTCGGCCTCGCCCCCACCACCCGCTCCCTTACATCCATTGCGTTGCCATACACAAAAAAGCAATTTACCAGCAATTTTCCCAATCAAAAAACGTGAAGGCAACAGCTCTGCACAAAACAGGGGAGCTTATAAATAGCCTCTGACTGAACGACAGCAGCAACTACAAAACTTAAGGCTGCAACAATGCAGCCAACTACACCAGCTAACCACCCCTCACCCCGGCTGCAGTGCTTCCTCTTCAGCAAGTTGCAAGTGCCACCCGGTTTGCGGCGCATTCCTCAATCAATTTCGTTGGTTGCTGTGGCTCTGGATCTGGCTCTGTTGCTGCTTCTTATTTACTTTGCATTAATTAAACATGCTGCCACCTACTACTGCCGCCCTTTGCCCTTCCCCCTCTCCCTCCCTCTCTGGATCCCTTCCTTCCTTGTGCAATGTAGATTTTTCATTGGCAAGCCCGGACGCATGGGCAACAGCAAAGCAACAACATCTGCAACAATCTTCGTTTTATATTTAAATGTCTGTCGGCAGACGCACGTGCAGCAGTTGCACCGCCCCTCTCTCTGTCTCTCTCTCTCTCACTTCCTTGCTTGGCTCATCAGCATTCGTCTCTGTCAAGTGGCAGTGCATCAGCTTGCGTCTCTGTGACCCGCTGCGGCTTTTCCCCCTCCCCACAACTCCCCAATTGTCTCTCTGAAGTCAGCACAGTTTGTCATTGTAGCAATTTCAATGTTGCGCTTGTCAATTTCGCTGCTGCGGCTGCAGTCTCAGCTAATACACTAAGGAACTGCGGTGAGAGAAGGGCAGGGATGCTAGGGAGGTCAGGAGTAAAATAGCCCAACATGGAGACATCGACTAATGGCACACTGTACTGTAGGCAATTCTCTTGGTAGTATGCGGCTCCTTTTTCTTAATTTTTCATGTTTTTTTTTTTTCCAAAGAAAATTGTGTGCCACTTAAAAGTTGTTAAGTTTTCTGCTTTACACGAGGAATGCTTCATCATCTTTTAATTCGTCTTGCACTTGGTTTCGGTTCTTTACCTTGACATTTGGTATTTTGTGAGACTTGTTGAAAGAGAGCCTGTTGAGAACTTCTCGAGGGACGCTATAGCTTAAGATGAGTTTATTTTTGTTTTGGCAGAATAAAAAACTTGTAGTGGGATCTGCTGCTAGAAGCAAACTTTTGGGGAAGCATGTGAAAACACTTGAAAAATATTGTGAATTCTGGAAACGTAATTGTTCCTTATAAATAATTAACAATTTGTAATATTCATCATATATAATATTTAGTAAATTTCAATTGTTTCTCTAAAAAAAATACTAGGCATGCATAGAGATTTTGTATATTTAATATATTCAAGACAGAAAATAGTAAATAAATGTCATAAACCATAAGCAATATAAATTTGAGGCGTCTAATTGCTAGATAATTTACAATTTTGCAAGCTCGGATTTCCAAGCGATTAATACTGGTTTATTTTAAGCTTTTACAATTTTTGTCTTATATATACTTTTGAATGATACATTTTATATTTTAAAATTATTTTTTATTTATATATTTTTTTACTCGTAATATCTGACCTTTATATAAATTGAAGTCTGCTTTTTCTATCTATTATAATAAACTCAAACAATTAGGTTCCCGCAACGATGCTAATGCTGCTGAAAATCTTTAGAAAAATAAAAACCTCATTAAAAAATGTTCACTAGCATTTTGCATTCGATGATGTTGCCAGGCTGCCTGCAACATGCGCCGCGTGATGCAACAATTTTTTATATTTCAGGCGCTGGCAGCGACGCATCGCAAAACGTTGACTGTGCGCTACGTGACTTGCGCTTGATTTATAACTGTGCTAAAAGAATGGCCTAAATAAATAAATAATAAAAGCAGAAGAACGCGCGCGAGTAAACTGTTTGCCCGTTTATCGCGCAACCAACTCAAAAAACAACAACTGCGGACGGGGCAGCTTAACCCCACTGTGCGCCAAATTCAACCCCTACTGCTGTCGCGACACTTAAAAACTCATTAGCAACACAGCCTCCACCCGAACCTCCCCCTTCTACATACAAAAATAGTAAGGCTGCTGTCTGTCAGCCTGCAACTTGTTGCGTCCATTGGTCACACCCACGCCCACATGTTTGCCACCGCCCCCTTGACTTCGCCAAAGACACCGACAAAACCGCAACACAGCTGCCCAAGAGTTGGGCAACTCTGCCCCCGCCCCGCACCGCACCGCAACGCCACGCTCCACCCCACCCCCTCCTGCTCAGCAGTTTGTCATGCCCGATCCCAAATCCACTTGTCAAATGCAAGCGGCAAGGCGAGTCTCCAGCGAAGCGTTGAAGAAGACGCCGCCAGCGTCAGCGCCACGTCGACTTATGAGTGTCACAACAAAACTATTTATTTTGCCTCGGCTTTCGAGTGTCTTCTACTAGCCCCCTCTTCCCCCTCTTTGACCTAGCTTCTCGCAGCTGTCCATTTAATGCCACTCGGGTTGCCTCATTTCTTTAAATTCTGCGCGTACGACATTGAAATTAAATTGTCTGTGGCGAAGATGGCAAAGACAAGAGGCGTGGGGGCATGCACGGGAGGGAGATGTCCACGCTGCGGTGGAAGAAAAATTTAAAGGAAAACTCCAAAGAAAAACTGCGGCACTTTGAAGTTTATCTTGGCTAAGTTAATTATTGCTGAAATTAATGGAGGCTATAAGTTCAATATACTTGAGAGGTTATTTTTTTATGAAATTTGGAATAAAACTTGGAGAAAATTATTAAAGAACTATTTAAGAAAACACCTTTTTCAGTGTAGATAAATTGATTTTTATTTAAATTATGATTTTATTTTTTGTTGTGATTACAAAGGGAAAACTCAACTAGAATAGTTCGAGAAGGAAACTTATCTGAATTTAGTATTACAGGAAACAAATTTTAAGTATTATTTTTAATTTACAAAGTATTTATAGATTTTTTTCCAATTTCAGTGGAGAACAAAAAAAAAAACTGGTTATTTGCGGGTTTTAAACGAAATTGATGGATCCCGAAATACGGAATCTTTTTTCGTTTAGGTCAAACGAAAATATATCTTCATTTATTTTTGTAAATATTTTAAATCAATTACTTATGGTATTTAAGGAATAATATATATTAGGACACACACACAGCAGTATCAAAATAATAAAATACACAAATTTTATCTTTCGACTAAAATTTTTTCTGAATTTCTCTTAAGCATTTTACGCTGAGCAGCTGAGAAATAATTTCGTTTAAAGGCGACTGCGTCAATTGTTTGCGCACCTTTGCTTGTGGCAGCTGCCGCGAACGAAGTTCTCGTGCGGTCCGTCTGTGTGTGTGTGTATTTAGGTGTGTATATTTGTGTGTGGCAATAAACCCAATTTCAGCTTATAAGTACGCGAGTGCATACAACATTTGAATGTTTTTTTTTTTGTTGTTTATTGTTGTTTCTGCTTTGCGGCTTTCTCCAGCGACTGCCACAGCTGAATCGCCGTGTTGGGCAAGCGCTGGAGTTCATTTGAAATTTGTAACTAGCCACAAATGAAGCGCATAAAAAACTGCCACAGCCGGAGTCACAGTACCAAAAAAAAAAAAAAAAAAAAACACGAGACACTTAAGTGGAGCACCTCCAATTGCCACATGATAATTAAGCAGCAGGTGCGGCACTCGACAAGAGAGAGACAAAAGTAGTTGGTAGATAAAAGAAAAAGACGGCAATGGCGTGTGTTAAAGAGCAGTCGCTGACATTCATCACTCAGCTAGGCACACGCCTATAGCCAAGCTCCCCACTGTCTCCCCATTCACCCTTCCACGACCATTCTACTCAAATATTTACATAACAAATATTTCAATTTCAATGCGCCACAAAGAGAAACAGCAACAAAAACAAGAAAATATATTGTAGTATGGCTGTAAACAATAAAAAAATAAAAAAAAATAAAAAACATCGCAGCGCATCAAACTATGCCCCGTTGTTGTTGTTGTTTTATTGTTTATACACATTATTTTATTTTTTATTATTGCTCGCAGCGCTAAGTGCGTGCACAAATTCACACTGCAAATTGGCAGCACTCGCAGAGAAAGAGAGAGAGAGACAGTAAAAGCAAGCGAGAGAGGGGAAACAATGCGTATAATTGAAGAAATTATGAGCGAAAAAATATGTGGACGATGAATTAATTAGCAGTATAGTGCAATATTTTTTTCATAGCGCCAACTTTACGATTTATCATAAAAAATAAGCATTTCTGTGGAGTGCCGAAATGTTTCCAATGGGTGCTATATTGTGTATATATAATAATAGCATTCAAGAGCTCTGTTTTTTGCATAATAATTAAATTTTGAGTTGAATAACTTTTTAAGCTAACAACATTTTTTTTATAAAAATTGTATCTTAGGTTTATCTTTATACCAGGTATATAATTAATACCAGTGCAATTTAACTTAAAATCTTTAACAAAAATAAAATAATTGAAAACTAAATAAGTTTATTAAAACCAAATATTTCTTGTCCAATTTTATAAATGAAAAAAATTTTAGATTTCAGTCTGTACTTAAAGTCTTATCGTTATAGAAAAAGGATACATAACTGCTTGATATTACCGATATTACCCCAGCAATTGAGCAAAATACAAAAACAAGAAAACCGAACAAAAAAGTAGCTTTGTAAATTAAATTTTGTAAATCAAGTTTCATCAAATGCCTCAAGCACTTCAGACAATATCCATTTAGGTCAGGCAGCAGACAGATAGTAAGGAAAAATGCCAGATTAAATTTGACTTCGTTTGAAAAATGCATGAGGAAATCCATAATAAATTCTCAATAAATAATTAACAGTAAGTCAAAATGGCATTAAATGCTAGACTATTGTTGAATGCGTCAGTATTGGCTAGGTTTCTACATATTTTAAGTACATATACATATAAGTTTGTAAACACGACATTTTTTTACTCTTGTCTGGCATAAATAAATAAATTGACATGTTTATAGTTGGCATTTAAAGGCAGAATAGCAGGAGTCTGGCAATGACGATTGTAACGATTGAAATGTATAGGCTTTATCAAATATTCATGTAAACATGACAAACAAAAGTGCAACAATAACAACAACAACCACAATAATGTGATATAAACCTGTGTAAAATTAATTAAAATGCATTTCATTTATGAAATTTAAAATGTCAATTTTATTATTATTCTAGCAATTGGGCAGCGGCTAAATGTGCAATGGGGCGTGGAACACACACATTCAGGCACTTACACAAATAACATATTAATTGAAATTAATTAATATATAATATGCTGCGCTGCACATTTGAAGTTATTGCACCTTCAACATTTCAGCTGGCCAATCAAGCGTGGCAAAAACGCTAAAATACATTGATTTTGTGACACTATTAAGCGCATTTCGAATGCCTAAGAAGCACGCAAACAACAGCAGGCGCATTGGGTGAAAGAGAGGGAGCGAGGGTTGAGGGTCCGTCCTTGACATATGAGAGCAGACAAAGCGGGATTATGCTGGTTAACGCAAGGCAGCCGAGATAATGACTATAGATAGAATAGATGGACGACTGCTTAGATAGGTATCAGACCAAAGCCAAAGCCAACACACACACACACACACACACACAAAGTCAAAGCCAGAATTGAGCAGATCGAAATCAAAGGGCATTCGAGCTGTGAGTAACGAGGGGCATATCGATGACTGCTGCTGCTGCTGCTGGTTGCCGGGCTGTTACATCTCCTAATGGCAATTGACATAATTACGCAAAGTAGTCGCCGCGACACGGCCAAAGGTAACGCTCCTATACTATAGATATCTAAATATATATGTACATATATATATATATTATATACATAGCAGCCCTGACAGTCGGGGCCAAAGTCAGGGAAAACTCGTAAGCGCGAAAAGTTTTTAAACTTATTACCGCAAACGCCTTACAGTTAATACACTTAAGAGCAGGGCAAACGGAGGAGCGAGCAAATCGTAAAGAGGGGAGAGGGTGGAGGGGGGAGGGGGATAGGAGGGCTGCCTAGGCAGTCAAGACTTTAAGCAGCCGCTGGCAACGACTTTAAAATTTATTGCTGAACACATTTAGGCAAATGTCGAGGATATTATCCATACACACCAGCAACACCAACGAGGGGCGTTTAATAAGTTATGAGCACAAAATAGTGTTTCCCACAAAGAAAACTCATTTAACCACCGGTTAAAATTTATGTTATAGGTGAATTTAACGATATGGAGACTCAGCTATTGTACAAACGAAATCTCTACCAATTTGTATATTCTTTCTTTTTTGGGTTTCTATTTAAATATTGGAAGTAGCGACCCTCGCTTTGGCAGTCGCAGCGCGTGTTAGTCATTGCAAATAGAGAATTTGTGTTGTGAGGGGCGTTTTGGGGGGTTTATAGGATCTTGGGTCTACGGTTTTTGCCGGGGCAAGTTGGGCTAGGACAGTGTGTAATGAAAATTACATGCGCCGCGGGCTAGGCTGAAAAACTTCTAAGCAGCAGTCGGCAGCAGTTTTCCGGGCCAAAATGTTTGTTAGGGGCTTCTAGCAGCAACAACAACAGCGAGAAGAAGAAGAAGAAGCAGCAACACCAAACAGGCCAACAAAAGCGTAAACCTCACGACTGTTTGACTTGTGTTTGTTTGTCCTTGAATTTTCCTTTTTGAAAAGCAGACGCCACAGCAACCATTTCCCCCCGTAAATACTCTTCTCCCTCCTCGCTCTTTAACCATTCAGTTATTATTACAAGCACATTTTCATTGCCGTTCTGCGTGATTCGCGTAGCTGAGCTCGGTTCGTGGGTGGGGGGTTGACTTTTGGTGGCGCCGCCAAACGCTGGAATTTCTTTGTATACATTTTGAGGCAGTCAGCAGCCGAAATTGATTTTCCCTCAGCTGCGCTTAACGGGCGTTCGCCTTCAGCTTTGGCTCACGATGCGGCTCAGTTGTCAATTGAATGATTGCGTTTTATTTGCTTTACTTTTACAGTTGGCAATCGCAGCACCAGCAGCAGCACCCCGTATTCCACCTTAAAAAAAAAAAACGTGTTGCCTCCTCACACACATCCTCCAGACAGCATCATTTGTCAGCGTGTTCGAAATTTGACAGGTGATTAGCGAGACAAACATTTGGCGCAATGCACTGGCATGGGGAAAGGTGAGAACGGGGGAGTGAAGTTATGGGTAAATTTATTAAAAGTGCGCGGCAAATATTGAAAGGGAAGTTTAGATTTTCAAGAGTTTCCTGTACAGTACTTTGAGCTTATGTTATGCGTGTTTTTTTTTTACAATTCCTGCAGACAAATTTTTTTTAAAGCATTTCTTAAATATTATAGGGCATTTTACTTAAAGCAAAAAATTATCAATAGCAAGTGGTGAACATTTTAGTGATGCCTTTTATATATATGTACATATGCTTATATTTAATCTTTGGTTACCTTTTTTTTACAAATGGAAATCAAATTTGGATTCATATATTAATTTATAATATCATCTCCTAACTTGACGGACTACAATTTCTATACATATAACTCATTCATAATTACATCTTTACTATAATTAAACTTCAAAAATTCGAATTGACTTTCTTGAATGCGTACATCAATTAAATATTCCATTTTTTTTTAATTTACCATATATCATCTCCTTACTTGGCAGTTTTCATTTCGGCATTTTAACTTCTAAGCTTGACAGTTGCGTATTTCTAAAAAAAAAATACTTTTTTAAATTTGTTCTGCAATTAATTGCATTCGCACCGGAAGACAAACAACCCCGAGCATAATTTCCTTGCTTCCCAGATCCCCCTCCAACCCGCACCTAAAACCAACAAATGAGCATTTAGCATTTGGATTTGTAGAACGCAGCCAAAAGAGAGAATTAAAAAAAAAGCACAACAAAACCAAAATACAGCCCCCGGCTGCACCCCATACCCTGCACCCTGCACAACCCTTGCCAGAAGAGAAAAATCAGTGCACACCCTGCCTCCCCCCAACACACCCCACTCTGTCTCCCTCCCCCTTGACGAATGCAATCCGCAAGTTCGTCGTTTCGTTACTTTTGCTTGGTTTCTCAAGCATATCAATTCACTTTTGCACGCCTCGAGGGTTGCATCGGGGTACAGGGGTTTCCAAAGCGAGCGGGGGTTAAAGGTGGTGAACATTTAGCTGCCTCGTCGCTGTTATTCTTCTGCTGCTTCTTCCACTTATTCACTGTCTGTCTCTGTCACTGAGCAAACAAAATGTAAAATGTAAAGCAACATTGTAAAAAAAAAAGTAAGAAAGAAAAATTATACAAAATGAACTGTAAACCTTTTTGGCACGCATTGTTTTTGTCTGCACTGTTAAATCAAAATCCGAATAAAAGAGGGTTGCGAAACGGCAACCCCCAGGTATAAAGACCCCCTTCCTACACACACCCTTCGCTGGCTGTGTAACGCCCATGAAAAAGAAAAATAAAATTTTACGCTATGCAAAACATTTTTCTAATCAAACATTCCATTTCATTTGTTGAAATGTCCAAAAGTAAAGAACTAAGGGGGTTGGGTGCAATTCTACCCTGTAGCAAACAAAGTGGGGGACGGTGAGAGTATGGGGAATGTTTGCCAGCAGTTGAATTCAGTTTCGTCTCAAGTGTAAAATTCATTTGCATTCAGTCGTCACTTGGATTGTCGCATACCGCAACCCCCGTCACACACCCCACCCCACCCCCTACCATCTAACTCGTGTAGCCCTTTACAACCAGTAAACTAAATCCCTCAACCGCTGGCAGTTTTTATGGTTTGCTAATGCGCATTTATTCGGAATCAATTGATGAAAAATACCTTAATAAATCACCGAGCAGCGGATAGCGAAAAACTACCCCCCGCAATGCATAAAACCCCACACCACCGCCCCCCGCCATTCTCTTACCGCTTGCACACAGCAAGTGGTTTATTAATTTCGCGAGCAAAGTGCACTCGAAACATTTTTTGGTGTAATTGATTTCACTTTGGCTCCAGCATAAAAAAAATTACCAGATACAATTTTTTAATGCCCAACTTATCGAAAAGAGCAACAATAATAAAAATAAAAACGTAAGTGCAAAAAAGTTCAATTTATGCGTTTTACCAATTTTAATCATTCTCGTGGGTGGGTTGGTGGGTTCGACTGTGTTCATCGTTGAATTTTTTGCTGTTGCCATCAACCATTGTTTGGTCGTTTGTTTTATTATATTATTCTTTTTTCATTTTTTTCCTTTCACATGCATTGCGCAAAATTTTCATTTTATTGAGTTTCATTGAAGCGCATAAAATTGCAATAAAAGTCTATTCATGAAATAATGCGAGTCTGCATCGAAAAAGCATCCCTCACACTCCCCTTTCACTTCCACTTCCCCTCCCCTCCCCGCCCCACGCCCAACCCCTCTCTCGCACAACTCGAAAATACACAACAATTTGAATTATGAATGGAAATTTAAGTCCAATATGCGTTTAATTAAAAGTTTAAGCAGCCAAAGCCCAGACGAGGCGGATTAAGAGAGGGGCCAATGATATGGGAGGGGGTGGTCAGGGGTAGATAGCTAGCCTATGTGGTCTATCCATTTTTTGTTTTTCAATTTTTGATTAATTTTTGGCGTTCACAATTATGAGTTCAAATAGTGGGTTAAATAATTTAAAACATTTCGAAATAACTCGTAATGCAGGGGGAAGTGTTTGTGTGTGTGGTGGGGGAGGGAGATGGGGGTTGTAAATTAATTATGAAATATGGTATTTTGTATGAGACTATATATGTATTATGGTCAAGCCAAGTTGAAAAGTTCAACGAGATAGATAAAGTGGAAGATAATGAGGCCAAATGAAATTTTTGTACATTATTTAAAGTTGTCTTTAATCGCAAGTAATTTAATATTGGGATGAAAGGCTAAATAAGTATTAAAAAAAAGTTTAAAAAAATGTTTGAAATAAATTTATGCAGAAGCTTTTTAAGAGTAAAATATGTTTATAGATATAAATGGAGTCTAATGGGCCAAACACTAGGCAACCTCCCTAACAAACCATGAAAGAATAACTATTAATAGTTCAATCTTAAAGATTCGGTAAATGATAAGAGCTAATAAAATGAAGATACAACCAAGATTTAACTAAGGAGAAGATGTATAAACAAAAGATGTACGCTTCAAATACTATCAAAACTGACGAATTTATTTCAAAACACGTTTTTCAAGCCTGTTTAAGAAAGTTAAGAAACGAATGTTACATTCAGAAAACTTTAATCGAATCTTATCGTAAGGGTTTCACTGAAAAAATAAATGTATACTTTAATTCAAAAAGCTTGATTAGCTTCAGAAATCTCAGCCTAGCTACCAAGTGTCCCGAATCAATGTCAAGGCTCGACACAAAGCATGCACAAATCTTTAACCCTGCCCAAGACGAGGGAATTGTCTAGTCGAAACGCTGCCAGCAATGCAGCAAGGACTGCAGATAAAATGCCAGGCAAAAACGTGGCCAACGCCAAATGAACGCAAAGCGTTGACTAAACGGACAGTGGAGACTAAGACTGAAACTGGAGGCTGCTGAAGGATTGCCCTAGATCTCAATCGCAGGCAAAGAGTGGCCAGCCCGCCTCTCCGGCCATAAATATCAGTAAAAAGCAGAGAGAAACGTGCAGCGCGCTGAACGGAGAGGGGCAGCTGCGGAGATACATGAAAAGCAATCAGTGTATTGACCACAACAATTTTGACATGTTGCGCATACAAATTAGAGCAGTTGCCACAGCACAAGTGTGGGCAGAGAGCGGGTTGCGGGAGCGGGCGGGAGGGGCGGGAGGGGCGGTAGGGGCATGCTGCCCAAAGGTAGCTCGGCCAAAAGTTAGGCCCGCAAGCCAATCCCAGGGCGAAGCCAACGAAGCAGCTGCAAAAACGGCAAACAGAAGCCGCAAAAGCGACAAGCGATGAGCCACAATACAATGGAGTGGGCAGTAAAATACAAAGAGTAAAAAGAAAAAAACGAAAGACCGCAAAAACTCAGCGAAAAAGAAGAACGAATAAAAAACAACGTAACAGCGGAAAGTGTTGACCAAAAGGGGCACTGAAAACAAATGCAGAAAAAAAGAAAAGCAAAGAAAAGAACAAAACTCAAGTTCTGCAAGACGCAGACAATGATACACTTTAATTAAAGCGGCACGCACATCAAACATAACGAATAAGTTATGCACTTGGAATTCTAAATAATTAGCTATAAAAAAGCAAGAATTTGGTTAGTGTAAAGCAATTAAAATTTCATTCTTCTTTATTCTTTATGTGATATAATAAAGATAAGAGTCAAATAGAGATAGAAATAAGATAAAGCTCCTATGGCAATTCTTGAATATAGTAATTGCATTTGTGCAATGTTAACATAAGCATTAACAATAAATAAAAGATTAGATTATATTTCTTGACACAAGTTTATATTTAGCTCCCTCAACCTACTGTTAAATCTTTGTTATCTCAAATTTAAAATTATTAAAGGATACTATCTAAAGTTGAATAAATTTCCCGTAAAAGTAAGCAGTTTCTTTTTAGGTTAAGGCAGAAAAATATGTTTCACCTGTAACCCAATTCTTTTTTACTTCATTTTCAACTTGCTTATAAATGTAAACTTTAGAGTTTAGAATTCGGGGCACTTTTATATATAATACATCGTTACCTAAAATAAGATTCTCATGTTACAAAGGCGATGACAAAATCAAAATGGCCCAAACCCATATTCCATGCAGATCAAAAGAAACGCCTGCTGTGAATCGATGATGACTTTCCAGCGATGTATTTGCTTTTGGGCCAATGGCAAAAACGGCACTCAGAACAAGACGAAATGTTGCCAAATTGTCAGAGGCAATATATCACAACTAATGCACATAGATATGTATGTATATATTGCTTGCTCAGCTAAAATGCTAATGTGTAAAAATGTGGCAAACGGTAGCCAAAAGCGTAAAACGGGAGCAAAAAGCAAGTCAGAAAAAAGACATTCCAATAAAAATTGTCAACGCAATTCAATCAAAACGTACAACGCCGACTCTGCAAACCAAGGTGTGACCAGAGAGAGGGGGGGGGGGGCGTTAGAGTGGTGTGTAGCGGGTGTAGTTCAGCTTTTGGTCAAAGTGAATGCCTGCACGTTTCTCTAGCGTTTTGCGGGCGTCACGAATGTCGCATGCAAATCGCTGGGCGATAAAAAAAAGCGGAAGACGCAACAGATATCAAAAGATAAAGAAAGAGGGGGAAATAAAGAAAAGAACTGTGTGCTAGATATGCAATTAAAATGTATGCACAAACGTTAAAAAATGTAAAAAAAAATTGTATAAAAATAATAAAAATTGCAAATGCCAAATGAGTCACAAAATGAGGCGTGGCTTGAAAACTAGCAAACGTGCCACAAAGTGCGCATAACAAATCTTTAGCTAAACACAATGAAACATGCTTGAAAAGAAACTAAAATAAACTAAAGCAAAAAATAAAGCTTTACAAAAATATTGAAAAGCAAAGAAAAAAACAAAACTTGCAAACAAATGCAAAATTCGTATTTTTCTGTAATCAAACCCAAAACAAAAACAAAAAAAAAACACAATAAATAAAAATCATAAAAATTCGAACCAATGCCGAGGTCGCTTGCAGTTGTAGTTGACCAAATTTAATGCTGAGCAAATGTTATTGAATTTTTATGGCCAACAACAAACCTTTCTTTATGTGTATAAATACATAAACATATATACATTTATGCAAAAGAAGTTTGCAAATTTTGCTGTTGATATTGTTTTGCCTGTTCTTAGTGCACGTTGCGTGCTTTTTGTGTCTGTGCGTCGTTTGTTTAAACAGCTGCCAGCGAGTTGAAAGCAAAGCCCCAACGCCCCACAAATAAAGGAGCATTTGCCTGGTGTCGCATACATAAACATAGATACAAATAACGGTATATAAATGTATCTGTAAGTGAGCCTGTGTGTGTGGCACATAAATTCCATATGCCAAGCGCCAAAAACTAAAGTGAGCTCGGGTCCGAGACACTGGCTCAAAGTATTATCAGTTCAAAAAATAAAAGTTTCAAGCCAAATGCAATAAAAACACACAAACAACAACTCACAGGAGATTAGGCTGAGAGATGGACGGTGATGGGACGAGAGGGGAAAATAAAAGAAGGAAGCATATGTTGTGGAGCTCCATAGCTCCAGTGAAAGGCGTCGAAGAAACGAATGCAATAGATAACTTCAAAGAGCTATTTGAGACGCCATCTGGCGGTGGCCAAATGAAAACAACTTTTTTTATAGATTTAGAAACGTATGGAAAATCAAAAATATGGCAGATTTCAAATCAGCTATTTATAGAACTTTATGGGCATATTTGAGAAAAATTAAATTCATTGCATTGTTCATAAAGGAAATGAGCGCACCTCAAAATGAGATAAATCAATTATACTATTAATACTTGAGGAAAATTTAAACGAAATATTTAAAATTTCATATTTGCACAGATAACAGTTCTTTATATATAACTCTACATAAATAAATATATATAAATTAAAATTAAAAATATTGTGAGTATATAAAGACTAAAACATATAGAAAAATATAAACAAAAAAAGTGTTTTCCTAGATAGTTAAAGAACAAAATTTTGAGAATGTTGTAAGTATAGAATTATAAAAATGTATAAAAATATATGTAAGAAAACACGCTCCCTAGTTTTAAATAAATATCATATAACATTTCAAATTTATACCAAAGGCGTCAAAATAAATATAAAACGAACAAAAGAAACAAAAAATAAAGTCTTTTGACATTGATTGATGGAAATGCACACAAACATTAAATATATAAACAGTCCATATATATTTGTATATATATCACAGTTATATTTATTTTTTTTATATATGCAAATATATATTCTTTTTTATATATACATAACCCAATTTTGATTTACTATTTCAAATGCAAATTGTCAGACAACTTCAATTTAAAACTAAAACCAAAAAAAGGGGGCGCGGCTGGTGGGAGGGGGAGGTGGTAGAGAATTTGTTTGTACGCAGCTGCTGCTGCTGCTGCTGTTGCATTTGTGAATTTTCCTCGTTTTTCGTGGCATTTCCGCCGCGTTTTGCACGTAAATTTTCAAACAAACAAAATATTTGTTTAATTTATTTTAATTTCGAAGTTGCAGCAGTTGCTCTTTTTCCAGTTGTTCGACAAAGCCAGGCAACTGAGGGGGACGGGGTAAAAAAACGTGCGCCGCAGGCTGCACGCGTGTGTATCTAAAGGATGCGCCAGGACTCAAAAAAACAAGAACAACAAAACAGTTTTTGGAAAAACGAGCCACAATCATAATTCACGCGCATTTGCCAGAGGGGAAGAGAGAACGAGAGCGAGCAAGTGAGAGAGAGGCTGTGAGGTACAGGCACTTGGCCAGGAAATTAAATGAATGTGGGGAAAACTCAAAGGAAAAACGCAGCGCAACGAAGCAGGTAGACAAAAACGAGGCATAAATAAAACAAAACGCAACGCGACGACAACGAAAAAAAAAACGGAAAGGCAACAAAATAAAAACATAAGAACCCAAAAAAAAGAAGGAAAAGCAAAGAGGGAAAATGTAGTTAAGCAGAGAGAGAAACAGAGAGGGTGTGGGAGAGAGAGGCATCTTAAGTATCCTGTCTTGCTGTGAAAACACAAATTGAAAGACACTTTGAAGACATAGCGAGAAGAGCGACAAGAAGAAGAGACAAAGAAGTTCAACTCAAGGAAAACTGTTAAGGATTTTCATTTATTAAATGCGATTGCGTGTGTCCGTAGTAAATGATATTTTTAGGCATTTACTGTTGATACGCGATCCTTGGCGCACACACAGTTGGCAGCTCGCTGCTAATGGCTATTTAATTGTTTGCGCAAAAATGTCTATTATCTTTTATTGTGATATTTTGTTTTATTGTAGTTTAGTATAGGGTATTGTGATTATATCATACAATAGAGCATACAATATTCTAAATCACGAAAAGTAGAAGAAGCAGCTGAGTAGATAAGAAAGAAGCTCTCACTGTTTCCCTACTTTTATTACTAAAAAAAATCATATGAAATTTAAGAAGAAAATAGTAATATTAAAGAAACTATTATTTTATACATTGAATTATGTTATTGTAATTTTCGCATAAACAACTTAGAGAATTTTTTAATATTAAAAACAATTTATTTTTAGTTGGGAAGATAATCTACATTTTTCTGTTCTACTGAAATTATACCAAATCATATTTTTTTAAACTTAGTTTTAAATATATGAAAAACATTGTAAATCCGGGTTTAAACCAGTTTCGTTTGCAGCCTTGCAAAATATAAGTTTAAATTTTTTCGCTGCCGCTTTTAATATTAATAATAGTAAGGGCATTTAATGTTCGGCGGCTTAAAGAAAGCTGTCTTTATTTCCAAGTGTTATTTTAATACCCATTTGCACATCAGTTGGTTTGACAGTCAAATTTAATAATGCCCCCAGAGAACGTTTACCGCTAAAGCCCCGCGGAGAGTTCATTGATTTTTTCGTTTATTTTTTATTTTTATTTTTTGACTCTGCCGGCGACAACAAGTTGACATACGCAAGGCGAAGGGCAAGGGGCTCACACGACTCATAAATGCATGTGTGTGTGTGTGTGTGTGTGTGTGTGTGTGTGTCAGAGGTCCAATTAAAATGTCAAATCAAGACGTTTTATTTATTAAATGATTATACACTGCAAACATAAACACAAGAGATAGAAAGGAAAGACGGGAAAGGGGCAATACATTTTCTATATGTGCGGGCATAAAACAGGGAGGGGGGCAGGGGGTGTTGCTGCTAATAGTGCATAGTTTGTAGGGTGTGAACAGGATTGGGCATTGGGAATTGCTCTTGTTAACCGCATACAAATTGAAACAGTGTTCATTGACTGATTGATTGACTGATTGAACGATTGAGTGCAAGTTCTAACATGGGGAGGGGGATGGTCATTTTCCAGCTTTTGGGGCTGAAATAAAACTTTTTTGCCCAAAAAACTGTCAAACGATCAAAGTGCGTTGGCAAGCAGAGCGAGAGGGAGAGAGTTAGAGAGAGAGAGAGGGAGGGAGGGACAAGAGCTAGCAATAGCAGCAAAGTTAACGACTAAAGCCAACGGTAAAAACTGTCAATGGACGACAGCAGAGAACAAAAAGAAAAACTTAACGCTAACGTCAAAGCAGCAGCTAAAAACTTGACTTAACGTAACGTGACGACAACAACAACAAGAGCGAGAACAACAACAACAGGTGCACACAGGAAGTGGCGAGAAAATGGAATAGAGGGAGGGGAGAGGACAAGGTGGGGATGCTGTTAAGGAAGCTGTCATAAACAAAACTTGTCTGCTGGAAAAAAGGAAATACGCAGGTAAGATTGAAAAAAAAAACAGCTTTTCAAGTGTTTTTCCAGTCTGCAGAGAGCCAATAACAATAGGAGATATACATATATATATAGGTCCAATTTGGTATCAAACCCTGGCCCAAGAGGTATCTTAAAAGAGGTTAATAATAAATATTATTAACTTATTTTTAAAAAAATCTTTCAGAGCATTTTGTTGGCTAAAAAATATGTGAAACGAAGGGAAACAAAAAAAACCTTACTATAAAATAGATTATAGAAAAGAGTTAAGGAATACAAAATTCTAGACACCAAAACTCGTGTAACTCATTACGCAATATATTACAAATCGATTAATGCTTAAAAGTTGTTGGCTGAGATCCAGTAAACTCAAACAATATATTTTACTAATAGCCAATTACACTACCAACATTTCTAAAAATTTTTGCAAATGTTAAAAATAATCTAAAATGATCGATTCTTACATATTCAACGCATGTTAAAAATGTTGCAAAGATGGCAGTAATCAAATATTCAGTATATTATAGTATTTATAATCTAAACGCAAGAAGCTAAAAGTTATTAAACAGTCATATTCAAAGAACAAGCAAATTATGAATTATGAATTTATATTGATTTAAAAGAAATTTATTTCAAAATCGAAAGAAATTCAATTTATCTATTGTTTAAGCTGCGAATTTTCAGTTATTTAAGATAAATATATGATCTAAGCCATTTGTTGTCTTTGCATAAATAGCTGAGAGCTGTTATACATATCAACTTTCATACCACGCAAAGGCAGAGCCTGAGCTGTATAACACTTTGCAAGCGCTCTTTCCTATATACAGTGGCTCACAGATCAATTCAACCAGCATCTCACAAAACGGTCGGCAGCTGTAATAACTAAACTAATCAATATATCAAAATTGTTTAAATGAAGTTTATTAGTCTAATGCTTTTACTTTTCAAATATGACCATACATTTCTAATAGATTTTTTTTTAAATATTTTATAACAATTAACAATCTCACAGCTCATCTCCTAATACGTTTATAGTATAACAATTTGTGGCAAATTCTCCTTTCTCCGTTCAATGCCTATTCTAATTGCTTTCGCATCTTTCGTTATTTTACGTTACAAACTTACCGATCACGAATATTTTCCAATAGTTTTGCGCTCTGCTGCGGCCACTGCTCCGCTCTGTTGTTGTTGTTTTTGCTGTCGCAGACGCTGCGCTTACTGTTGTTGTTGTTGCTCGCATCTTGTCGCTTTGTTGTTGCTACTTTAGCTGCAGTTGACGTTTGTCTCAGCGCAAAAGTTTTGCTTTTTCTTATTATTGCGCACTCTCTCAAAATAGGTAACTGTTAACGTTCTCCCACCCCCGCTGCTCTAGCAGCCTGCTTCAAAGCAGCGCCACATTCTTTTTTTTTTCGAAAATTAACGTAAGATTTGAAAACAAAACAAACGGCAACAAAAACTCCAAATTCAAAATGGCGTCGCTGCTACTTCTTCGACAGTTCGGTTTGTTGGCCCTTCTGCTGTTGGCCAGGTCTTAAACCTCAGGCATTTTCTTAACGTTTGCCTTTGCCTGCACTTTACGCACACACACTTTTTCACTGTTATAATCGGCCGTTTGCTTTGCGCGCTCGTTGTTGTTGTTAATCAGAAATCACCAATGTTGCTGTTGTTGTTTTTGTTGTATGCAGGCGACGACAATCGACGCTTGAAAGGTTTCCAAGCAGCAGCTACCCACACACTTGCACACGCGCGTAGCAAACACACACACACACGTAAAAACCTTTGCTGTTAAGAGCGACGCGCGCGGCTTCTTCTGCTTCTTATTCTTTTACTCGTTGTTACTGTCGTTGTTGCTGTCTGGAAACCTGTTTGACAGGTAAGAGAGCCGCGCTGCGTTGAGATCAGGCAAAACTAATGATGCCAAAGCCGGCGTCGTCGTCGTCGTCGTTGATGACGCAGCTGCGACTGCGACTGCGGCTGCTGTTGTCGTTGTTGTTGTTGTTTCTGCTTGGGTCTGGGTTTTTGTTGCTTTCGTTAATAGTTTAACCTTGTTTGCCTTTAGCGCACTATTCCACACTTGTAGTAATTGTTGTTGTTGTTATTTTTGCAATTGCAATTGGTTAATTTTCTATCAACAATTTATACACTTTGTGCACACATATTTATTTATTCCAATATTTTTCTTTTGTTTAAATTGTTGTAAACAATGAGACGACGCGACGCAAAAATGCTTTTGTTATTGTTTCTGCTTGTTTTCGAAAAAACGCCGAGCGACAGCGCGACACGTCCGTGCGAAGCGGCAAATGAACAGAGAATGAAGAATGCGAACGAAAAGCGAATGGACGAAACGCAAGATGTAAACGCAACGCAAGAGCGGGTCACACTGTATGTTAAACTGTTTCTCTTGCATATTTAACAGCGGCGGAACTGCGCGCTCTTTGCAGCATGCGCGCTGGCTCTCTTAAAAACTCGTTTTAGCTGTTGGCAAGCAGCAACAGGCCAGGCCAACTGATCTTGGCAAAAGAGATCGACGAACTGAGATCTATTAAATATATAATTAAATTTACGTACATAAGCTAAATAAATGTTATAAAAAATGGTTTAGTGGTATTGTTCTGATGGTTTTTTTTAAAGAAATTTATTGCATTTTCTCCTATTTTTGATAAAACAAAATAATATTTTTTCTTTTAACAGTCGCTGTTAGTCGTGTTTTGTGTTGCCTGCTTTTAAGCAGACTTCGCCAATGAAACGACAATACGAACCGAAGCAGAGAGCGCGAAGCAGCTGTTAACAGCTTAACGAAAACGTACACAAACTTAACGAAACGCCGCTCAAAAGTCGCGCACTTAACAGCGCGCACGCTCTCTCTCTTTGGTCATCTAACAGAAATGTTAAAAGCGTAGCAACACGTAGCGTTTTGCGCGCGACTTTCAAGTGTGCGCGTTTTGGTAGCGATTTTCGAAACTTGTTTCGCAAGTTTGTTAGGAAAAGCGGCGCAGCAGAAAAACCAGTTGGTTGACTTGTTGACTTGGCTAGCTGAAACGACAGCGCAATCATTAACTACGATCAAGTCAGACACTGCGCAGGGGCAACGTCTTAGACAGAGACAGCAACAGCTGCGAGCTGCGGCTGCTTGTACACTTCAGTTTCGTTCAGTTTTACCGATCGCCGCATTACGAGATCTACTTTTAACCAGTTTCTCGTCTCTCTCTCTCTATCTCTCTCTGCGTTTGTGTTTGTTGTTTCTCCTTCTGCTTGTTTCGTGCAGCTCTTGAGTGGTTTTCTTTAACGTTCTTTGGCTGTCGCCAGAGTTCATGTTTGCTTTAGCTGCCGTTGGAAGTGGTCACCCCCTTCCCCCGCCCCCACACTTGTCTTAAGCTTGCCAACCAGTTTGAGAACTTGTTCTTGGCCCGACGAAAAGCTAAAAACTATGCCACTCTCAAAGCACGCGCTTTGCATGACAAATCGCCAATGAACAAAAATACAATGTATATAAAAATAATGAAAAACAACGAGAGAAAGAGGAAAAACAAAATTGAACTTTGTAAATATTTTTACGCACTTTTTTCCAATGTTTATTGAAATTTCGATGTGCTGCTGCTGCTGCTGCTGCTGCTTCTTCCTGCGGAGGCGACAGGCCACGCATATAAATTGCTAGAGCGAGAGCGAGAGGGAGAGACAGAGGGACAGGGAGAGAAAGATTTCAACGGCAGATTTGAGTTTTGGCCTCAGGTGCCGCCAAATGCCACGCCTCCAGCATATCGTACGCCTTCAAACACGCAAATCTCTTGTAATTATCTTTAACCCCCTCCACCCCTTGATTCCGCTGTAATTGCTTTAATTTTACAGTTTGACGCATAAATTTTCGCCGGATTTCCATGAATATTAATAGCAAAAATGCTGCTGTTGGGAAATTGTCTTCGACTGCTTCTTCTTCTTCGTCTGCCCAGCAAATTCAATAAGTCGAGGCGCCAAATTATATATTCAAAATTTATATTTCGAATATGTTGGGGTAGCTCCCCTCGCCCCAAACCTATTTTTTAGTTTGTTTTTTGTGTATTTCTATCGGATAAAACAAAAATATATATACCTAATTTTTGAAAAACGTGGAATACCAACGCTTTGAGTTGGGCTCCCTTGAGTTTTTCTTTGATCTCGAGATTTAATTATTACTAGGCATTATTTGTGTCATCGATGAGCTTTTAATGCGCTTTAAAGAATTTCAAAGTTTGCAGACAAGCAACAAAAAGTTTGAGGATACCGCAAGAAAACGAATTGAAAGATAGTGAATTTGAGTGAAGGAGATAAATAGAGAGTAAGAGAAAAAGACAGCGAGACAGAGAGAGATATATACAAAAATAGAGTAAGAAAACTATTGAGAGACAGAGAGAGAGAGAGAGAGAGACAGAGAGACAGAGAGACAGAAAGAAAGAAAAATTGTTGGTAAAATATAGAGCAAGAGAAAGAGAGATAAAGATGTACGTGTGAGATATTTAGACTTTTATAACACAACCAATTTGCTGTCATAATTTATTTAAATGTGTCTTACTAAACATTTATTCAAAAAATCTTTTTATAACCCCTTTCCCAAGAAATACAAAATATTTTGAACATTCGAAAAATGTTTGAAAATATTCAAGTGGTTTATTTGAATATAAATCGGAAGAGCACTGAGAAAAACCTATTTTCAAAGAATTAAACATTATTACGAGCTTTAACAAATAAAAAATTTAATTTCGTGAAATTTTCTGAAATTCAAAACAATTTATTCCAATTTTAAGGGCCGCACATCAAGGCTAAATCTTCAACTTTTCAACATTTCTGTCGAGACGATCGTCAAGTGCAATCAAGTGAAAAGTGTGGAAAGGCAAAGGCCAACCGAAAAGTCAGTTCAGTTCAGTGCGTTAATAACGAAGAGTGGATTTTCGTATCAGGTTTCCCCCGCCCTCGCATCCAACCGAAAACTGATCGCTCGCTGCGAGGCGGCGATCATCGATTGGCGATCGTTGAGGCAAATGAGTTTCTGATCCAAGTCAAACAAACAAACAAACAAACGACACGAAGCGAAATCCAAACAACGCTAGAGTAGAAGAAGAAGACAAAGAAGTAGTCGAAGAAGGAGGGGTGGATAAGTTAAAGTACATTTCGTGATCGCATGATCCATGATCTTGTGCATTTACGGACTCGGGGGCTTGAATTACATATAGATTAAGCAGCCAGCGGGGGCCGCATAACAATGAAGTCAGCCAAGGAAGAGGGAAAGAGAAGGGGGGGGGAAGGCGCAGCAGTAGCAGAAGGCCACAGGTAGTGGCAGCCAAAGAACAATGAGAAATGACGAAATGAAGTGGAAAGAAGTTGAGGCCGCTTGGCCAGCCAAGAGTTTACGGACCAGGGGTAGAGATGGCACGAGTGGGAAACGCAAAGAGCAAAACCTGAGCAGAAACCGCAGTCGAGTCAAAGAGTTGCCAACGCATTGCAGGTGTGCAGCAGCAAGGTAAGAGGGGAAGGGGCGGGGCGACATCAGCCAACATCAACATAACATTGTGGCCTGTCAGTCAAACCCGTCGCCATATGGGCAGATCCCCAACACAAACAAGTAAGAACGTTGCAGTCGGGTGTAACCGACAGCGCAATACTCGTTCACAGTACATTAACAGCTTAAAAAATCGAAAACGGTCTTAATTATTAATGTCATTTTGGAAAAATATCCAAGTTTGTAATTTCCTGTGAACGGTAAACTGGTATCTGCCAGATTTGGTGACTCCAGCTTAAAATTGTGGGAGATATGGATTTTCGTGATTTACCCGCACCCAAGATATATAGTGTAAGTAATCATTTGTGTGTAAGTCATCATTTGTGTAGTAATCATAGTGTAGTGAAATCATCTTTCCACACCCACGAAAAAGTGTTATACCTCTAGTAACAGAACATCAGAAAATAAATAAACTAATCTTGAAAATAAGTTTAAAAAATCTTAACACTTTATCTGAAACGTGTATATACGAGTATATATTCCATGTCTCTATTTGAAGTCTCTAGCAACAATAGAGGCCAAAAAAAAACTCTTTTCATACGGGCGGACAGCAAGACAGACGTTGCATAAGCCCAATATTCTTTTTTCACTTCGTGAACCTATATAAAAAGGAGTACAAGTCCAGCCAAAGATGCAGTCTGATTGGAACACTAACCAACTGGGTTGAAGAATTTCGAATAGATTAAATTTTGGCAAAGATTATATAATTATGTTGGCACTTTAATTTGAAATTTAAAGTGCTTAAAGGTGCATATAAGTATTATTTAATTGTCGTGTATTCAATCATATTTGCATATTTTAAAAATTGATAAACATTTAATTATTTGGAATAGGGAAGAAAACACTTTCTTTAAATTAGGTTTTACAAAAATAGAAACGGCAGAAATTTTACTGAGAGCCGTTAAGATCGGCTAAAATTTATAAAAATATGACAGACATCCAATTTTCTAATGATTATCTTTCGGAATTTTAATTTAAAACATCAATTTTACTATAGAATTAAATTTTCTTAAGAATTAATTTAAGTGGACTCTTTTATTATAAATACTTGAGAAATTTGATTGAATTTACTATAAAGATTACTTTGTCTAAAAAATAAAGTCAGGCATATACATATATTATATAGTTTTTTTTTTATAACTTCAGTTATCTATAAAAATGTATTTTAATTTTATTATAAGATTTCATTTGAAATACTTTAACTAGAATTTTTTCTTATGAAATACTTACTAAATTTAATATAAAATTTATTGGAATTTTACTATAGATTTACTGTAACTGGAGTCTTTTATCTAACTTGAACATTTTCTGTCAAGTATGTGTAAATAGAATTTCTTTTGTCTAGAAAGACTTTAACTGGAGTTTCTTATCTAAAGAAATACTTTGAAAATTGTTGATGAATTATGTTTAAATTTTACTATAAAGTTTATTTTGCCTATGAAATACTTTAACGGGAGTTTTTATCTCAAGAAATCCTTGATAAAATTTGATCATGTATGTTATAATTTTACTATAGGATTTCCTTAGCCAAGGAAATACTGTACCAAGAGTTTTTGAACTATAGAAATGCTTGATAAATTTAATATAAATTTGATTAAAATGTGTGTTGTCTAGTGTTTTATAGGCAAGTAACTAAAGTGACCAATGTCTGCAGAGTTTGTCGCTGTTGTCTGTTGTCTGTTGTGCGTGCTGTGTGTGTCTTGCCTGTTGCTAGTTGCCAGTTGCCTTTTGGTCGTGTCGTCTGCTTGGCCAAGTTAATTATAGGTTGAGGTTTACGAACCCGCCAGCAGACCAGCTGCGACAGTAGAAAAAAACCCAACTGAGACAACTCGAAAGACTCGGCAATCGGGCGTTGCAGCTCGTCAGTCTGAAGAGTTGCAACTGTTGTTAGTGGCAAGGATGCAATCGGAAATTTGCTGGCTCTATGAAAATTGGAACAGCCTGCGGTTAATATTTTTCGGCTCTGCGGCGTTTTTATCAAAACGTAACTCACGCATTTGGCCAGCCACATGTTGTTGTAATTTGAACAAAAGAAGAAGAGGTAGAGAGCAGAGTAGAGGCAGCAGAAGGAGAGGAAAAACTCTTCAGCTCGCACGCAGCACTTGAGGGCTGCATCTTTATAGCGTAGTCGGCCCCCTCCCCTCAAGTGAGCCATTAGCCAGCGCCTGTTCGACACGATTACGACGTAATTTCCTTTTCCAAAACGAGAGGGGCTTATCGGACGAGAGGTTTGGGGAGGCGGGGAGTAACTGCTCCATAAGCAACTCAATGGGAATTAAAATGTTTGTTTGTGCCTATTGGGCCAGCAACAACAATGCCACAAACTACAACAACAACATTACCAAAAATAAGAAAGATGGAAAGAAATACGCTCCAGCTCGGAACACTTGAGACCGCCCAGTGAGCAGCATGGGAGCGGGCGGGCGGGGTGGTATATCAGAAGTTCTTTGTGCGTTTCTGGTCTCTAATTTAATTTCCAATTGCACATAATCCGTTTTTCGTTTTGCTCGAGTATTTGTCATAAAATTTGATGCGTAAATAAAAGCAAAAGAATAAAGGAAATGCCACAAAATTTGTTCTAGACGAGTGCGTGCAACTAGTAGATATCCTGTAGCTTGGACTATAGATGTTGCCTCAGGATAAAATTATACTAAAATAAAAACTATAATAATTATATAATGAATATGACAATTGATCAATGTTTGTCATATGAGAGCTCCCTTACCAAATTTGCTAACTGTAGCTCTTGTGCTCCTTGAGTTCCATGGAATTAAATAAGGATTTAAATTTTTTTTTTAAATGTAAATTTACATTTATTATAGTGTTAATTCTGACAGTCTTTAAGATCCTTGAGATCAGAGGTACTTATTTATTTATAATTAATTTTTGTATCCACACCTGCTGCATTTCCGGAAATCTATGCTACCCTTTCTTGTTATTTTGGTTTAGCTACAGGGTATAAGATTAAAGTGAAATGAAGTGAAACAAATTGTTGCTGCAGCTTGTAATTGCCAGAGGGCTTAGGGAGCTGTGGCCGACACCTACGTCTTGTTACGTTTCATGTTCCATTATTGTTGGCCAAACCAAGCACAAACACAAAAAAAAAATAATAATAAAATGTTTGTCAATGGCAGTTACATTTGGCTGGCATTGGGTAAAAAGTTCCGGTGACAATATGAATGCGGCTTTAACGGAATTCCAACTAATTTCTATTGCCTTCTGCATGTTACATAAGCTTCGAGTGCATTAAACCCAAAGTTTGTCAAATGTGGGTAGTTTCTAATACATTGTTTGTTTTGTTGAGAAAAAAACACAATTTATTTGTTTGTCAAATTTCACCTGGGATTTAATGCCGATAAAAGAAACTCCTGTTTGATTTGATAATTTATTGAATAATTGCGGTTATAACTTGGTTAAAAAAATAATAATGTTATAAAAGATATGAAAAAGTAATAAAACTAGTGGTAACTAGTATTGTAGATTCTGAGATCGTTGGCTTCATACAGACGCACAGACGGACGGACGACTTAGCTTGCCGTTCTGATCAAGAATATATATTCTTTATACATTTGTACAAAATCATTTTGCCCATTTTCAACGAGTTTAGGGTATAAAAATTATAATCTTTCAAAGAGTGGTCACTCGGTAGTTGGAAATACTTCGTTCCGAAGGCAGTTTAAATGATCTAAAAGTTATTTTCTCTTTATATTTTGAATTATAAATTTAATAATTTTTATTTAAGTCATGAAAATAATCTAATGTTCACAATAAATACTTTTTTACTTACCACTCATTTTTGTTTTATTGTTGAACAATAAATGTTAATGTTGGTTTGATAAATTCATGGGAAATGCCATTTTATTAAATAAGTGATTCATGAAAACATTAGAAAACATTTAAAAAAAGTCAAATGTGGTTGTTTAAAAAGCGGTTTAATATATATTCTTAAGACCAACGAAAAAAACACACTACAACCATCAAAATATGAGCCGTCTGATAAACTAAATTTTACTTTTTTATTTATTTGAATTTTTTGTTTTGTTATGCAAAACATAAGTTGTTCATATTAACCCAACTTGTTCTTTACCTCTATAAATCTGTTAAACTTCACTTTGATGTTAACGTTTTAAGCATGCTTTTATTGCAACTCTTTATGTTTCCGAGTTTTACAACAATTTTGAATCGTTTTCATCGTCTTTTCATGTAATTCGATTAAAAAATTGTTTATTCAAAGAGTTGCGCTAACTTGCATAAGAGCTAGCAGCAAAACTGGATAGCTCTTAGAGTAATGCACACAACCCTTACACCACCCCACACATAACTAAAAGACTGCCCTCCCTTGAATACCCCGCTTTTTGCAAAGCTCTCTTTTGATGCATCGACGCCAACATTTCAAGTTAATCCATTAGATGCATTGCATTTTTAATTTGACATTTACAACACAAATTTGCGCTGCAACAACAACATCAACAACAACAACAACAACAACAACAACGATTGATCCAAAAGTTTTTATATATCTATGATGAGATTCGTAGAACTGACCACTTGCCAGGCGATTGTCATTGGGGGCCCTTATCCGGGGCTTCACATTGCCCGCAAATAGTTTAAATATTAAATAAGCGCATTCGCAGGATTTAAACACACACACACAAGCACACAGGTATATGCAACAAATCCATTGGGGGCATGCACCGGCCGTACACGGCTGCGGTCGCTAGATGGCGCAAATGCATGCACAATGCCATTGGGCTTTGAAGGGTTGGGCGAGGGGTCGATAACAATCCACTGAATTATTCATGCAACATTTGAGGTTGCAATTGAAGCGTTCGCTAATATTGTGAAGCGATTGCCAAATTGATTGCGACCAACTAGAGTGCACGGGGCAGGGTCAGAGTAGCCCTTTAAAGTGGGGTGGAACGAGCGGCAAATTCACCGCAAATTTAAAAAAAAAAATTATAAATATATATCTTTAAAAGCTAATCGCATTTAAATGCCAAATTTATCTCAATGCCAAGCCAAAACGGATTTCAGAACGGATTTCTAATAAATTGGGCACAAGGGATAAAAAACAAAGGCATAATTAAATCATATTATAAAAGTACCGGGAGAAGTACGTTTTATTTAAATCCCATAAAAGTTTAGGGCAACTCAACCGATGGAATAAAACAACGTTTGGAATTGGAGTTCATATGGAAAGCGGTTAAGTGCTGCCATAGTTATGTAAGTAAAAAGATTGCCATTTATTAATGCAAGCCATGAAATCAGACTGAAGTAAAAATTAAAAAACATTCTTAAAAGGCAGCGTATATTTATTTTAACTGCTAGTAGTTAAATATAAATAATATTTTGCGATACACAATATTGATACATTTTTTTTCTTTAAAACAAACTAGAGAAATTTAAATTAAAAGAAAAAATAAATATATAAGTTTTAATGAAAAAAAAAAAAAATGATAGAAAATTATCAAAGTGAAATTCTACTTTTCTTAGGGTGTTTGCAAATGCCTTTTAGTAATAGTCAAAAACAATACAATATATATTTGATATATTTTGTTATAAACAAATTATATGTCAATTTTATAAGTCAATTTTGACTGAGAAATATGGTTCTAAAAATAGTTTCATGCCATAAAGTGCACGCTTTGTTTTTACCTTGTTTCAAGAGGTAAGCATCGAAAAAGAACAGAGAAATAAATTTTTAATTTGGCTATGAAATTGTTTTTTTTATTTAATTATTGATATTGTAATAAGCATCTTAGCATGAAATGGGATAAAGAAAACTGACTCCAAAAGAGCACAGAACGTAAAGATTTGTTCTGTGTTGGCCAAAGTAATAGGTCTTAACAAAGAGAGCAAATGTACCAAAGATACCAATTAAGTACTTGAAGGGGTTAGGGAGCCAGCACAGTTTAACTTAAGTACATGGCAGAGAGCGGAATCGAATGAAAGCCCCATTTTTAGAACGGCATCTCATAAAGCTGTCCCAACTTGATGGCCATGCATTATAAAATGCAGAGGGCCCATTTAAAAAGAGTTCGCCGAAAGCGTTCTAGTTCAACGCCCAAGTCACATGTAAATTGCTCACTAATCCGCCCACAGCGCAACCACGCCTAGTTTGGCTCGCGTGTGGGTGCTGGCTGACTGGCAATTGTTGTTGGCCTTCAGCAAATTGACCAGCAGTGTTTGCTAATTGTGCCCAACCGCCGGAAAAGCTAAGAAAATCCAAAGCCAACACAAGCACACACACACACACACACATACAATTTCGCGTCCACAATTAGCCAAATCTAAGGAGCTAAGCAACGATAAAACTTGGCCAAGAGCTTCCACCAGAGCCTGCGATTTGGTAAGAACTTTTGCGCTGTGGGCCGCATCAAAGCCGGCGTTGGCCGGGCTCATATCGACAATTATGGCCAACAAGCACATTTTGCTAATTGCCAGGCATTCCAGCAAAAGAGAAGCGAAAAGATTTGGGGGGGCCAACAATGGGTTAACAGGCCGTTGGCGCAGACACGTTGAGAAATTAATAATTTTGGTGGTTTAATTTGGCCATTTTACGTGTGCGAAATAACAAAAATAAAAACGCAAAGCCGTACGAGTGAGAAGCACAAACCAAAAGCCAAGTGAAATGGAAATTGGGGAAAATGCGAAAAAGAGAAAATTGCTGAACTCTGCAGTTTTTGGCCACTGGCTGTGTGTCGGAAATTGAGGAAATGCCAATGCGAACCACTCGAACTATGCACATGGACTGCATAATTGGAACTCAGCTGCCGCCACCCCAAAACAGAATGGGCAACAGAAGGATTGGAGGGGTTCTGTGGCGCCCGATTCAAGAGATGCAACTGGCGCTCAATTAGAGCGAGTGGCCAACTGATTGAATCGTCACAGGCTACAGCCAAAAAAGAACGATTCTACTACAAGTTGAAATATCAACAATATCTCTGTGGCAACTCCGGCCGCACGGCTCCAACAACTCCAACTGGAGCTAACACATTAGTCAAAGTTCTGGCCAAAAGCGTCTAATTTTTGTGCAAACTCTGCTGCAGTTACCTTGCGCCTCAGTGAATCCCAGCGCCGCAACTGGACCGAAGACTGCAGCACTTCCTATCCTGTTTGCAGCTAACGGCCAGCATCTAACCAGATTCCATCTTCCAGCTCTTTGTTTGCCTATTTTTGAAACAAAATCCTCCTGTGCGAACTCGCTCCTGAGTCACAGCCAAGCGGGAACATTGGTTATGCTGTGGGGTTCGAACTGGTTAGTTTTTTTTGTTTTTTTTTCGTAAAAATATGGTAAACAAAAAAATACATGTCTATCTATAAATATTCCTTTTATAAATATAAATCATAATTAAATATTATTTAAAGTGCAGCCATGGCAAATAGCCAACTGAAGAAGTAAAATGCGGGTTTAAATCCCAGGTTTGTGTATGGCTGTAGTATTTTAGAAAAATTTTAATAAAATGCAAATAGCCCGTAATAGTATGCATATATATATACATATATATTTAATTTGCTTAAACTTTAAAGCACTAAAAAAATAAATTTATAAAAAATAAATTTTAATAATATTCCTAAAAAAAAAGTAACTATTAAAAAAAAAAATAAATAACATGACACTAAATGCTTGACAAACCAGTATACATATATACCAAATATGAATACCATGGATACCATGAAAAAACGAACTTATATTGGGTGAATAGTCCATTATCTACAAAGATAGTTCTTATTACCTAAAATATATATATATATATATATATATATATATTCAGATTTAAAAAGCTTATCACTTTTTTTCGCTTTATAAAAAGTCTACAAGTGTAGAATGTTTAGAAAGGTCAAAGAAAATAAATAATATAGAAATATACATACATAATGTATGATAATATATAACAAATAATAATAGTTTGCACAATACACCTTATATAAACATATGTGTCATATATATATATTTCTTGTGTTACACACATTTCACTTAAAACATAATGTAAGAATAGAAATTAAACAGAAATTAAATTAAGAGTAAAATATAGATATAATATATTATATTAAAACAGTAGATTATTTAGCATATGTATAATCAATCTATATAAGTATATAATCACTAAGTATATAATCATTTGACTTTGCATGCAGGTTATCAAAGTTTCGATAATCTATTCTATTCGAATTTATCAAAACCTAATTTGGATTTTACAAACATATTTCAATCCAAGCCAGCTTCATAGCATAGATAAATGTAGACTACTAATGATAGGGTATTCAGAATTCGTGTAACGTAAGCTCGGTCAATAGTATTGAGCAAATTGTTTCGACTTGTCCACATTTGTCTGCGGCCAATACAATTTTTGGCACGCCTAAGCCAAATTAATTAACTGCTGAACAGGAAAAGCTCGTATGGCAAGGGGTGCTGGTTGGAGAGCTAGGAGAGAAGAGGAGGGGGGGGGGGAGGAGGAGGTGAGCCGGGTATAAGCAGGCAGACGAGTGAGCAGCAAGCGATGCGATGGCAATGAGCAGTTACCGTTATGAGCCGCCTCGACATGCGGCAAAAACAAGCCAAAACGGCAGCTGAAAACGTCGCCAGCCCCCAACCAAGTTCCAGTTTTGGAACCCATACTAAAGCCAAAGACCAAGACGATGCCGGTAAATGAGCGTGTGTGTGTGTGTGTGTGTGCAAGTGTGTGTGGAGGACTTGTTTTTGGCCTGTGGCAGCTTTTGGCGACTGCAACTGCAACAAAAGCGCCGTTATGTGACCTCATATGTGGGCAAGCTGAGCGGCAAAGGAGTGGGTATGTGGGAGGTGGGGAGGGGTATTAGGTGGTTGACAGGGGGTCTGCTGTTATTGATACCTCAAGTTGGTGCAGAGCTTTGCCAAATTGCCAGACGGCGATACGATCGCGCAAATTGGGCAACTTTCTGGTTAGCGTGAAAGTGAACAAACAGGAGCCACACACGAGCCTCCAATGGGCTCAGCTTGAGCGGGGAGCGATGAGGCACGCGATTTGGCAGCCCAGTGGCAGCTACTGTGGCTGTAGGCAGCTGCAACGTTGTGAGGGCTATCTGCGGCAGTTGAAACAGGAAAATTAAAAATAAGTTTGAACATTGCAGCTGAAATCAAATTCTTTTCAAAATAAGGCCATTCAAATTATAAATTAATAAAAATAAGCAAGAATTTCAAATTATATATAAAATAGTTATAAATTGGCAAACTTAATTATTTTACTAATACTAAATATGCCGTCGGCTAAGACAAACACAAGCCTGGTTAAGGCTAGAATTGATTTTAAATGTTTCAGAAAGAAAGAAAATCTGAATTTCAGGATGCTAGATATATCGTATTTAATTTTTTAAATCTAGTAACCAATCATTTACACATTTACAACTACAACTGGAAGCTTCAAAATTTTCATTAAAAATGGATGTATAAACAAGATACTCAAATATATATCCGAAACAAATTATACTATACACAAATATACATACGTATATATATTATTATATTTATATTATTCGTTTAAAAGAATGGCATTTTCTTCAGAATGGCAATTTCTTCACGGTTGGGCCTCCAGATGAATTCTGCTGGTATATTCTATTTTACTTAATATATATATCAAGAATATTTTTTGTATATATGTAGGCAACATGACCCTAATTTTCTCACCGCCATCCAAAGCTTTGTCAAAACTGAAAAGTTTTTTTTGTCAAAGAGGTAATATATATTATTTGTACATTTAAATTAAAAAGTTGCAGTTCTTGGTAGATGAGTCGTCTAAGTGCTCAGTTTATAACTATATCATAAATGTTAAATAAATAAAAATAAAATTAAAAAAATACATTTTTAATTAAAAATTTTTCGTTAATATGCACCTAATTTTTACAATCTTTTTGTAAAATGTGCACAATCTTTTTATATACATTTAAAGGTAAAATATTGCCATTTCCATAGGTTTGTCAAAACTCACGAATTTTCAAGTGAAAAGACCTTTTTTGTGGTTGTTTGGCTTATACGATTTATATTGCACTTAAATAAAATTATAATAAACGATTGACTCTAAATGCATGTTGAGATTTTACTCAAATATGTACCAAAATAACAGGCATTAACCGGCTTAGTCCGTCACAATCATTTTTGAAACTAAATCAAACCCAATACAAATGATTTTATAATTGCAGTTTAACGTCATGTTCTGCGCCCTATAGATCGGATTACGTTGATAATTAAAGTTGCCCAATGCTTGCTTTCAACTCTGTAGCAAGTGGATCAATCGCTTGACCCTTTGAGCAGGCAAACCAAAACGCCCAAACCTCCAAATAACTTGAAGATTTAGCTTTTGGCTGTAGCTCGCCGCTCGCCTTAGGTTGCCCGCCTCTTGCACACACCTGGCGCCTGACACGCCCCCTTCTCGTACTGCTCCCCACAACACTTTCTTTCAGGGTTCATAGTGCAGGTAGCTCAAGTGCTGTTCGAACTTGGAAATTGCTGTTCGGTTATTCGAGCTATGCAACCACAGACAGCAATTAATCAAAGTGTGTGTGTGTGTGTGTAGTTGAGGGGCATTTTGGTTGAAAGGGAGAGGAGAGGGGGCTAGGTGAATTTGCTTAATGCAGCAGCAACAGCATTTAAAGCTATTTGCTGCACAATGTTCATAGCTCGAATTTGAGATGTGTCTCAAGTCAAATTCACAGCTGAGGCGTTGCCTGAAATTCAAAATGAATTTCAAAATGCAGTTAGCCACTTGCTGCCTGCCACTTGCCACTTGCTTATTTACAATATAACCGCAAATGAAGTCGCACACACTCGCACACACTCACACACACACACACACACACAGGCACTCACACAACAGCTTAACAAGTTACGCACAATTGCGCAGACACCCGCACCGAAGACCCCGACGTACTCAGACTCGGAACCGTAGTCGGTGGCAGAGGTGAAGAAGCCAACAATAGCAATTATTAACCATCCAGCAATTGAGAAATTCCCACAGTCGACGAGCGTTCAACCCTCCACACATGAAAAGCGTCGTCCCCCCCCTCCAACGAGCTCGCTTGATAAAACAATAGCAACAGCTGTGCAAGCGTTGAGCGTTGTAGGTGGGGTCGGTGGGGTCAGGAAGTGGCCAGGAACTTGTTGAGCTGGCCGACGGTGACGTTGCGCTGGCGTGCTGCTTCGCTGACTTCTGAAGGGTATGAATCGAGGGTTGCGCCTGCCAGGGTTTCCCGGCAAGAGGGTTCACGCATGTCTCAAGCCAGGCAAATGAAGGGCAGCGTTGTCCTCATCAGACGAACTCGAACTCGTCAGCGTTGAGACAGAAAAAACCTGTTAACAACAACAACAACCATAGCACCTGCCAATGGGGAGTCCTCTGCAACCGCTCAACCCACAGCCCCTCAATTGGTGCTCTGAGATTTGGCAACAACAATAATAAACAAAATCAATTTCTATAAACAAAACAACAAAAAAAAGGGGTCACCAGGTGTATAAACAAGTGGAATTTCTTTGTTGGAATTACAACTGCCAAGGGTTGCCACTTGCAGGGTTGTGGGTGTTGGTAATTGAGGGCCAATTAATTGCATCCAATCCGTTGCAGGGTTTCCCCCGCCAGGCATCAAAGATTCACATAATGTGAAGCCTCTGTAGTTATTCAGTTCGCACAGCTTTTTGCACAGCAACAACAAAATGTAAGATGATACTGCCCCAAGGGTATTATTGTTCGCATAAAGATGATGATGATAACAAACTATTATGAAAGTTTGTTAACTTCAATTCGCTTTTATATCAAGCCGTGGACTTCGTTTATCTCATATATTCGTATAGTATATTTTCCACAAAAACACAATTTTTGGATATATTTAAGAACCATCTGAAACATTCTTGATTTGGATTTGGAATTGGACTGTATAGAAAGACAAAGATGTAGGATATAATTTAGGGTGCGAACAGATTGTATATAAGAACCAATATCACATTCTTTCGCTATTTTTAGCATAGTTATTTCACTTCTTTTCTTTTCAAAACCTTTTTAAATTATTAGTTATATTATATTTATTATTATTATAATGATAATAAAATATAAAATTTGTTATATAAAAAAGCTAAGAACAATAAATATTCACACATTTAATCCTATTCATTTTTTAATACACTTCAGGGCCCGTGTCATTCGTTTAAGGATGTCACACAAAAAGGAATAGACAATCAAACGCTCTCGAGAGAATACATGCATTTGAAATAAAGGTCTGAGTGACGGAATTCGTGTGGTTTCCTATTTATTATGCATTACAGGAAGCGTAAAAAAACATATAAATTATAAATAAATAATAAATATATATAAACAAGTAAGAACGTTGCGCGTTGAAATTCGTTCACTGTATAATATCAGCTTATATCAATCAAAAACGGCCTTAGTTATTATTGTTATTTAGGAAAAATATAGATGTTTTCTAAGTGTGGGGGCTGGAGTGGTAGTGGGTTCAATATTTTGAGGGGATCGTCAAAATACTGCCTGCTTTTTAATGAACAATTATCTCAAAATTAAAATTTTAAATTACTTCGAAATATTACTTGAAATATTTCCACATATGGAAACCAATTCTTATTCACATTTAATTTAATCCTAAAATGTCATATTATTTAAAACAATATATTTTTTTTCAATTGAATTTGATTTAAAAGTAAGACATAACATTTTTTAATGAAAATTCCTAATAGTAAAATAAAACTCTTTTTTTAATCTGATTAAGAATAAGGATTCTCAATATTAAAAATAACATATTTATTATATTTAAGATTATTTTTAATTCTTAATATCATTTGAAAATAATTTTTAAGAATTTCGCAGATAATTCCAGACGCTAGGAAAATCATTATAAACAATCCAATCCAAGCACAATATTAGATAGAAAAGTCTAGTGAAATCAGTAGATCTAAAAATTCTAATTTCGTTGCTATTAAAAAACCATCAAGGTCGGCGCATTTTGGGCTGCAACAACTAAGCAGATTGCCCAGAAATTGGGCTCAGAGCATACACGCTATTGCCATTAGCTACAACTGAGACGCCCCCACTCCCAACTCTCGCCTTTTAAAGCGCCGGCAACATCTTCCACTTAAGGCAAACGACAAGCTTCCTTTTTTTTGTCTTTCTCTCTTATAATAATAACATGTGAAAAGGGTGGAGAGCGATGGTGAGATGGAGGGCTGGCAGCTCGTAATTATCAGCATGATAGCAAAATTTGTAGACCGATAATTATTTTCCCACTATTTTCAGTTGAGGTTGAGGTTGAGTCAGTGTCAGCCAGGCAGGAACTCGATGCCATACAATATAATTAATAACATGAAAAATACATAATGAAATTATTATCTTACCGTAATGTGAAATGATTATCGCGTGCATGTGTGCGTGTGTGTGAGTGTGTGTGATGTAGTGTGTGAAGAGTGGAAAAGACAATGGCAGCGACTCAACTTGAACTCGAGCGACTTTAACGCGCATCGAAATGCCATTTGATGATGGGCTAACAACGGAGCGGGGAGGGTGGCCAACGGGGTGAGTTAGGAGTTGTTAGGGATAGGTCAGTGCCAGGGCCACGTCGACTTATGCAAAGCGTTGGCGTCTGTTCCGAGGCGCAACCGAAGCGTAACGAGTGACGCGACTTTGAAACGGTTTCCAGTTACCAGTTGCAAGTTGCAAGTTGATTGGTGGTTGCTCTTCCAGCTCCGAAACCGAACTACAATACCAAAATACTCTACACACTCAGAGAAAAATTACATTTTAGCAGCTTTTTTCTCAAAATTCAGAGTGTATTTCGTTTTTCGCACTCTCCACAAATAGTATCAAGACTTGGAATTAATTATAAAATACTCAAAATAAGCGCAAGCTGTTTTCAATTGGTATATCCAATTGAATTCGCGTCTTAGCTCTAAAAATTTTGACTTTAAAAAAATCTACTTTCAATAAGAATTTGTTTCTCAGATAAAGAAATTTCGAACATTCGAGCATTTGTTTTGAGTACAGGATTCATAGGTTTTGTTTTCTGTTTCTCCCAGTGTAACATCTTCTATCTGTTGTCTGTCTGGTGCGATGCGGTCCGCTCAGGTGGGCAGTTTCAATTTCTGATGACTGGCTGAGCGCCTCGCAGTTATGTCAGAGGTTGCGGCTTCTTCAGCCAAGCGGAAGTTGATTTATTTCTCTCTGCGCTGCGGTGAGAGAATTTTCACAAAAGTGTTGCATTGTTTCCACCTACACCCAAAAAAAAAAGGGAAAAAGAGAATATGAAGAAAAATACAGGAAAAAAGGTAAGAACTGCTAAAGAAACCAGTTGGTAACTCCCTCGTTTCTTATATTTACCATAATTTGAGGCCTCCAAGTCGTAAGGAAAATTGTTGAAGCATAACTTTCGCGCTTGGGACTCATATAAAATTAAGAAATATTTGTAATAATTAGCTCAAGCCAGCTTTTTTTTATCCCCTTTGTGTTCGCCCTTTCGTTACTTTATTTGGGATTGGTTGCTCTGGCAATTTCAATTTAAATTTCAATTTCATTTCGTGCGCAAAAGGTTGAAAAGGAAACCGCAAAAAGGTGAACAAAGTCGAGAAATTATTAAAAACTAAAAATATTCTTCTTGTTGTTGGCATCTTTTGTCATCTAGTTGGACATTTTTGCGTATTGGCTATCGAAATTAAAGTCAGCAAGTACGGGTGCCTTGACTAGAAAATACCCTGTAGCCTATTATAAAATTGTAATCAATGGCACACACGTATAAATCTTGTTTTTATCCCGAAATATAAGAATTATTATTATTATCATCAATATAATACATATTGGGCGGCGTTATCGTTTTCCATTCCACTTCTGATTTTTTCAGCACTTGTTAAGGCCAGGAAAGCTGTTTATCTTTGTAATATATATAATTATTACGCCATATCACACAATTAATTAATGATGCACTGGGGTCATTAAATGATAAAAATATATATACAAATATAATAGCCGAACAATTATATAATTTATAATAATTTATTTTGAAAAACATATTTTTTAAGGAAATTCAAGAGTCCTTAAACTAAATTTAAACTTAAATATGTAAAGTGGTTCTATCTATAAGCTTTTGTTTTTATTATTCTGTAATGCTTCAGGTTTGCTAAAGTTATTGGGATATATTTGAACTCTGCTCTCAGACAGGTTAAATCAAATCGAAATTTTAAAAATATAAAAATTAAACTTTGAGGCCGACCATTTATCGGAAAGTTATGGCGTGGCTCTTATTGATGTTTTGTTGTTACAAGAAAACACACATTAAGCCAATTAGGTATTCCCCTTGCCTTCAGCTTCTTCTTTATAGTGAATTCTTTTTAAATTTTTCTGAATATTTAGAAAAAGTATATAAACAGAATATCAATTAACCTTCCTCACGTTTGTGATTTTAAAAAAATAATATATATTATAAATTATGTTCTAGCTCGCCTCAACTATTGCGGTTGATCGGAGAAATATATGCTAAAAGACTTCAGAAAACCCTCTTAAATTTTCAAAGAATATAGGGTGTTAAAATTGAAACAGCAGCTACAAATTAAACTTGCAACGAGCAATTGGCCAAATCTTTGATTGGCCTACCATACCGAAGCAACTTCCACTTGCTCCCTCACCCACCCCCCTCGAACTCTACCCCTTTAGAGTTTCAAGCATTGCATTTCACTTGGCATTCGGAAATTCATTTAGCTGCTACTGCTGCTGCTGCTTCTCTCCTGTTTTTTTTTTTTTTTGTTTACTGCTCCATTATACTTTAGCATTTTCCTTTTATATATATTTTTTGTATAAGCATTTTTCAATCGCATTTCGATGCGCATTTTCATTTGGGGTCAAGAAAAATCCATTAGCAGTCAGTGGAAGTTAAATAGAATCCATTAGCTGCTGCCGGAGAAGTTGTTGCCTTTCCATCTGTTGTTGCTGCTGTTGCTGTTGCCTTTGTTGTTGTTATTCGTTTTGATGTTGTTGCTGTGTAGGTGGTGTTTGCTGCTGCTGCTGTTCCAGCAAATTGTAATAAGGATTGTGCCGGCCTTGTGGGCCTGGCAAAAGTAAAAGGCGTAGAGCCAGAAGTCGGCCAGGCTAAAACGGAAAAAAGTGAAAGAATCGCTCTCAATGCTCACGCAGCAGCCAAACGACTAACTGAAACCTTCAGACCATACACCGACGCCTGCATGCTTTGTAGCGCCATTTGAAGCGGGTTTTGGCAATTAAATTCATCAGATTTGGGCAAACCAAAAAAAAACCCAATTTTAAGCCGAATAGCCCTAAACGGAAAACGCTTTGCATCGGTCTCAAACCTTTGTGATCTTGATATATTTATATTTATTTTCTTCGTTTTTTTTGCTAGATTTACAACGTATCCAGTTTTATGTTTACACAATTTCGCAATTTTGTTGTCAGTTTTGCGGCATTTAAATTAAAACTTGCGGTCAATACAAGAATATTTTGTATTTTTATTAAGCAAATGAAAGTATGCTACATCAATTTACAATTTTAATGTATTTGAATGGGATATTTAGAGTATATTCGTTAACTGTGCTAAAATACCAGTTGACAAAAGTAAAAGTATGCTACATAACTTCTAGTTAAGTAATATAATTGGGATTTTTATGGCATATGCATATAAACTTAAATAGTACTTATTTTTATACAAAATTAAAGAAATTACAAAGTAAAGAGCTTTTGAAATTAAGTCAAAATTAATAGGTTTGAAGAAAATGTCATGTTTTTTTTATAGTATTATCTTTCGGAAATCACTTCAATTTCCTCGACTTAATATTAATTAACAATATATATCATTACATGTTTCGTTAAAGACTTATAGAACTCACTGTAAGGGTATGTAAATGCCAAATGAAATGAATATTTCTCAAAAGTTATCAATAAAATGAAACAGGACATGTCAATTGTATTAAAGTTTAAATAAAATATGAAATATCCGCAGACCGAATAAAACACTATAGAAACTTCAAAGGTGCAATTGTTGAATGTTGAAATTAATGAAAAATATAACAAAATAGACAGACTTAAATAAATTTACAACAAATTTTGTAAAAGCATCAAAAACTGTGTTCGTATTAAATTGAAATGCCATAATCCAAATTAAAGATAAAATATCTCACGAAAAATAATTACTAAGAAATACACAAAAATTACACGAGGTTAAGCTGATAGATATCATATTTAAAGGGAAATACTTTAAGAACTACAACTAACACAAAAAAAGTATGTAAAAAGAGCTTAAATCACTTTGCAAGCGTATCAAAGTTTAGCTAAAGTGTACTTTATCAATGTGTTAGGCCGGCCGGAAGCGACTGTCTGGCATTGGTAAGACTCTGGGCTGAGAGACTGCCTCATGCCCGACACAGAGAGCCGCCTCCATATACGCCATAGGCGAAAGCAAAGTTGGCAGTCCTTTATGTTTTGCCCTGACATCATGACATGCAGTTTGCAAGTGCTTTTGCTAAAGAAAATCTATTAACCTCCAGTGACATGTTACTACTACACACACACACACACTTACACACGCACACACGCATACCTAATGTGACACAATGCATATTTATGGGCTGTCGATGGCTGCGAGTGGTTTGGCTTGGGGCTGGGGCGGTTTTAGTCTCGGCTCAAGCCATGCATGTGCCAAGCGCAGTTTTAAACCGTTGCCGGCAGCTAAAAGTATGCAATGCTTTTATACGTAATTTCACATGGGCTGTGTGCTGACTATGTTTGCGGCATAAATCAAAGACATTGCATACTTTTGTGAGCGGCGATTAATATTTTTTTCGAATAATAGAATTAACTTTTCGAAACGCGGAGGTTTTGCAGTTAGCTTGTGTTTACTGTACATAAATCAAAATCAACTGCGAGGCGGTCGCTTTTGTCGCCATTGCTGCTGCTGTTGTTGCTGAGCCGGCGCTTTTCTTTATCTCAGCCAAAATAGGCGCAAAATTATTGGCAAACAATGAAAAGTGAGCACAGCGAAAAGTCCTTTAATGGTGCCTTCATTTTTTTTGTACGCCCTGTCCCCATTGAAAATGGGTAAAAATGGCTTTGTGCAGTGGGAGACATCTCGGAGCACATAGAGTAAATATATTATGGGTCAGTAGCAACAGCATAGTCGATTTGGGCATGTCCTTCTGCCTGTCTGTTTGGATACCTGTTTGTATACACCAAATTTAAAAAGATACACATTTTTATATTTGGTATTTATTAATATTTTTACTTGATTTAAGAGTCGATTGATTTTCATAATGATATCCCATCTTACAAAGACAAAAACTGTTTTGAAGAATAAATATTCCAAAATGTGGTGCAGAGAAAAAACGCAGCACAGCCGCTGGCGCTGAGATGCATAGCATAGAAGGCAGTAAGAACGCATGCAACGGTAGCTCGCAGCCGAATACAGGGTATCTCAATCTCCGCCACGGCCATGACTTTTTTTTTGGGTATGTGTGTGCTGGACTTGCAATTGTTACAGGCTTACAGTAGAGCGAACGCCTTCAAAATATGCGCACTCACTGCCCAGCTGTCAAGTGGCAGGGGGCGTGGCACTGAGTGCCCTCCTGTGTGTAGGGCATTTAACGCATTGTCCTTTTAGCCATATTGATGATGATGCCAAATGACACCAAATGGCAATGGCAACACCGTGGCTGCCAGCAAGGATTTCGCTATCACTTGCATGGTTCCAGCGGCTCCCCCGCCCCTCTTCCCCCACGCCCACCTCCCCCTGTTGTTGTCACAGTTGTTTCATGTTATGTTGCCATTATTTCGTGGATTTTTGGCTGCTTTAGCATTTCACTTTGATAGTCCTGCAAGTCGAGTCGAGTCGTGTCGAGTCGGCCAGGCGTCACACACACACACACACAAAAAGAAGAAAAAAATAATGGGAGGAAGGCAAATGCCACAGCATCAGCGTTGCAGCCCCTTTCCAGTCGCGACCCTCTTGGCGCTTGGTCCTTGCTTAGCCTGTGTGCGCTCTCTTGGCTGGTAGCTTTTGCTTTATCTGCTGACAGTCATAAGTTTTGCTTTGCTTTCCATTTTTATTTCATTTATAAGCGCTGCCCGCCTTCTGTGCGCGTTATCCTTTGCACTCCTCCTCTCTCCCTCCCAGCCCGTAACTCATCAACGCGCATATGTTCGCTGGTTGTGCTTTGGTTTCTCTCTCTGTGTGTGTGTGTGTGTGTAAGCCAGCAAAATTTATTTTTATTTTCGTTTCCGTTTGTTGTAAATTTTAGTGGATTATCCTGCTGCCTCTCTAGTCGCTGCTGCTGCTGCCGTTGCCCGTTTGAGTGAATTTATTCAAACTTCACTAAACACAATCAATTTACGAATTATTATTATGCCTTGGCCCCTCCCCCACCCCATAAAGCTCTCGTCTATCCTTCGCACATCTCAAGTTGTCGTCGCCATTTGTTGCCTACTTTTGTGCGCTCGTTCTTTTCTTCGCATTTATTGCATTTGTTACGCTTGAGCCGAGCTGTCCGTCCGCAGCACTTTGCGCTTATGATCTGGCCTTACCCCCAGCCCCACCCACTCTTCTCCCCTTTATTCTTTGGCTAGTCGGTTCGGCCTCATTTGCCAGGCGCTTTTAGCTCTTCATGTTTATGATTTCCATTTGCTTTGGGAGTAGGCGGCTGGGCGGCGTTCGTCATATGTGTAGGGCGTGGCCGAAAAAAAGGGGCGGCTCACTGTAATTACCACTTAAATCGTGAGCCCCACCCCGAACACCCCCACAACGTGCACGCACACAAAAACAATGGCAAAGTGTAATCATAATAAATAATAAATACATTTTATTGTTTAATGGATTGCAGTTACATTTTCTCAACTGTCGTCGTCGTCGTCGTCTTCGTTGTTCTCGCTGTAATTGTTATTGTTGTTGTTTGTTATGTACTTGTTGTTGTTGTTGTTGCCATTGGCATTAGTCACACTTTATTTATGAATTATGATACACTTTAGGCACAGTAAATGGGTTAACCAGGCACATTCGCTATTAGAAAGTGCTGGCTAGACTTTCACAGAAATACAATCTCTTCAAAACTATCTTCTCGGAATCGACCTTTAAAAAATCAGGTCTTTTTTCTAACTTTTTATTCATATGAAAATAATTTTGGTAGTAAACAAATTTTGTTTTACAGATCTATCTATCTATTTGATCAGTTATTTGAAATTCTACTATTTTAAGTAGAATAAAAACTAAAGACTAACCGATGAACGAATTTCCAATGTCAGGAACATTTTTTAACCCAACTTGGTTCATTTTGTGCCTACATTGAGAACACTTAATAATTAATTCAAGTGTGCAAAATATATCAAGAATTTTATTGTATTATATTGAAACAATTTTTGTAATTTATATTTATATTTATTTGTATTGTAAATATATTATTTAACATTAGTATTGTCTACAACAAATTAAGACACAAATTCTTTCTCGCAAAGCTGGTGCAGTGTATTAAATCATTCGCTCAGCGAACTAGCTCAACTTGCTAATGAATTTATTTCTATGTATGTGTGCGTGTGTGTGTGCGTAAGTGTGTGTTTTTGTCTGTGCGTCTCGGTTTTATTGTTCGGTATGGCAAACTCGAAATTTGAGTAATAATGATTTATTGCCTATTAGCAGTTAATTAGACTTAAAAGACGGCCATCAAAAGACTTAGCCCCGTGGCTAATGAAAAACTAAGCGCACTCAGACCCTAGGATTCGGCTGACTAGCCCCCACTCCCCCTCAAAATGCTTTGAACTCGTTTCGTGCCATTAGGAAAGCGAAAGCTCCTCAAGCGAAAAGTGCAATTAGGCCAAGAAGCAGCAGGACAAGCACTCGCAGCAGCAGCAGCAGTACTACTATTGGCAGCGGCATTCGAGTTGGCCAATTTCACAAAGCCCTGGCCAATTAAACTAATGCCTGGTCCGAATGTGCAGGCAAATTTGCACAGGCCCAGACACAGACAGAGACACATACACAAACACAAGTTCCTCGCCCAGCGCATGCTGTACAATATTTGCTGTGGAATCATATCGAGAGAAATTAATACATCATCAAATAGAAGTAAGCCCCAAAGTTCCAGCCGGTCACATAAATAAATAATGCCTATTTATGTTTATTACACTCATAGCTGCTGCCAATTCCGAGATGTGGCTACCGACGTTTCACTACACTGAAAATTATTACCCAGCTGATAGTGTGATAATTGAATGGACAAGGTAAATGAATTGACTTAATGGATTTTCTTGCTGTTGGGCACATAAACCCCAATGGATAAACCTGCACAATTTGTTGCAAAAAAACTTTCGATAAGAACTGATCTGATATCATGAATCTAAAAATCTATTCAGCTTAAGCAAATATTGGTAATGCGTTTTAATAAAAATAATAATTTGCTCTATAATTTTCTTATTTTTTTCTGTGTCTCTTTCTTTTTCTTTTTCTCTTTTTATTTTTCCTTCCATTACTCTATTTCCCTCTTAGCTTTTGTACGCGTATATCTTTCTTTACTTCTTTCTCCCTCTCTATCTGATTACTATGATGCCTTTACGTCTTAGTTTTTGTTTCGCTCATCTTTTCTTTTTTTCTTTCCTTTTCACTCTCTGTCCTTATGTCTCTCAAAAAATTCTCTCTATATGTTTTCTCTCCTCTCTTTAAATTTAATTCACTCCTTTTGTCTCTGTCTCTGTCCCTCTTTGCACAAGCTTTATCTATCTGTACATTTTTGACTAAACATTTTCTCTCTTCTCTCTTTGAATTAGTGATTTTAAAAAATATCGAAATATCGATATATCGATGTAACCAGCAGCGATTGTTTCCAATTTTGACTCGATAATGCTTTTCACGATATTTTCCCTCCCCTTTATACTCTTCATATTTATTTGAATATATCTCTGTCTCTTATTAGTTATTTCCTTTACGTGTCCTTCTTTCTTCTTTTACCACCCTCCCTTTTTCTGTCATTCTCTTACTCACATTTCTCATCATTGCGATCATAATGAACAAGTATAAATACAGTTAATGGGAACAGCCTTGACAGCTTTAAATGCATGGGTAGGACTGCCATCTGGCATAAACCAAAAATATTTAATATATAATAAATATTAGTGAAATTATTTATTTTTTTATTTATTTTATATTTATATTTTTTGTTTTTTTTTTCATTAGTTCATAGGCATAACTGCTGGCTGTGGCAATTTTTCGCAGTGCATCCTTATAAAGCTACAGCTGCGTGGGCTCTGTGCAAATGTGGATCCAGTTAGGCTCCAACAATTGGATTAGCATTTCGTATTGTTCCCTTACCCGTTCCCCCTCCCAGCCCCGACTCCAATTCCGACGTGACCTCACCAAGCAGCCAGGGCAAGCAGCGACAGCCCCTTTTAACAGAGTTGTCATTGTTTTTTATGCCCCATATTGATATAGTCGCTCCGAAAAGAGGGCGCCCTCTGATTGTGTGCGTGTGTTTCCTGTGTGTGGGCTGGGCTGGGTTTGGTTGGGGATTTGGTTAGCGAGTGTAGAGTGTCATGTTGGCTAAATGTTTGGCAAATCCTTGACGCGTCACAGGCAGTTGAAGTTTACGATAAATGCCAGCAGCTCAACGGTAGTTTGAGCGTCCATAATGCGCTCTAAATATTTCAGCTTCTTCTTTTAGCTTTTTATCTTAAGGGGACTCGTTGAGATTTGGCGTTGCACGAAACTTCCACTTAAAAAGTAAACCTATGGGGGTTTTACCGGCTAACCAGGTAGTTAGGCCAGGTAGTCAAGATTGGCATTAATACGGGTAACAGCAGCAGGGGGCGGAGGTGGGCCACTGCTGTCTGGCATATTTCAACTCAGCCAAATTGACAAACAAGCTTTACCCCTCCCCCTGCCCGATTAAAGCTTACGGGCTCGCGTTTCATGTGAAAAGGATCGCTGGCATTTTGGCAAAAGCGTTGTAATGCCCGCCCAGGCGTCCAAATGCCAAATGCTAAAGCCAAACACAAATTCGTTGTGGCAACTACCCTAACCTCATACCCGCCCCCTCGAAAGTAAATACGCACTGCCGCCCAGTTAACTGGAGCTCGATTTGACGCCTAAATCGGGCTGCACCTGGCCTGCAAGTGGGCAGTCGGCGCCGGCATTGGCGTTTAATTGACTTTGCGCGCAGAATACCTTTTTAGCTAGGCTTGACTCTCATCATATTACTTAACATGGCAACATATCAGCCCACACACCAGTGTTGCCCATTTAGCCTTTTTCAGGCTAATCGTAATAAAATGTCAGACATTCTCTATCCTGAAATGACTCCTGTTTCAAAATTTTGTGGATAGTCTAATCGATCTTCCCATCACTGATATTGTACTCAATCGTATTCGCAAATCGACTTGCATCGGGTTGTGTTCTTCACTATCATTACTTCTTTCTATTTTGGAGCTATTTAAAGTTAAAAACAACGAAATCGATTAAATATTATTACAATACAATAATATTTATTTGATCAAGTGGCAGAATGTTGATAATACTGCAATGTTCAAACACAGACTTTAAGCGCAATTGTGTCTATAATATATAATATATATAATCTATCTATAATAGATATGTAAAGATAATGTATATTTATAACAATTCACTTTTTATTAGATTTGGATTACAACGGCACTGAAGGGGATAGCGACATAATAAATGGGGCAATAAAACTAATATAAGATAAATATGTATATAAAAAAAAAATAAAAATTAATAAGACAACAAATGTTGTCCTCTTTACTGTCATTTTTTTAAATTCTGCTTTGCCTTTTTTCGCTTTTTCGGGGTCTATCTGTCCTGTTTTTGTGACAGGTAGTTGGCAACACTGCCACAAACACACACACACCTCAAACGCCAAGTATGTAATTGGAATCGCCGCTGGGCAACTCGCTCAATATCCAATTGCCAACAAATTTAAGATACCCTCTCGGCAACAGGTTGCAACGAATTGGAATGAACCGCAAGCATTGTGAACTATCAAGGGAATGTGGAAATCTGGTCAATAACTATGGAGCGAAACTCAAAGCTGATTGGTCGAGTAAGATTCTTCAGTGGGATAACCAAACACAATCTGAATATAAATGGAAACTAACTGAGTTGCATAAAAAAAAATGGTAAGCATAAAAAGAACGAGAGCCAACAGTTATATTCGGAATGCCGACGATTAAATACCCTTGCAGACAAAGTACAGCAGATGTTGGCACGTTTTATATTTTACTGGGTTTGTGTTCAAGAATAAACACATAACATATGTCAAAGAACAAATATGTTTACCAATATGGTACATAAATCCAACTATTTTAAATCAACCAAATCAATTCAAATCTTGTATTCAATAAATGGTAGTTCTGGAGAATTATACTCGGAATAGGTAAATTAATTTGTTTTAATAACTGTTGCTATGGAAGCTAGTATTAAAGTGGGATTTTAATTACATTTTGCTTTTACTAAAATATATATATATATAAAATATATATTAAAATTTTAAAAAATATACCGAAAATCGACATATTCTTGATCTGCGTAAGCTTTACGAGAAAATATTAAAAAAAATTTGGCAGCTGTAGCTCCAATTGATTCTGAGATATGCTTAACGAATGATTATCAATAATAAGAAAACGGGATGGGCTATCGACAGTTTGACATACAAGTTATCTGCGTATGCTGTACACGAACTCAAAACTTCAACTCTGTAGCTCTTTTAGTCTCTGAGATCGATTCATTGTATGAATTTCATACTGTTATGCTAGTAATGCTGACCAGGAATACACATATATACTTTATGGGGTTGGAGATGCTAACTTCTTTTTCAATGCGTTCAGGGAACACAAAACAATATTGGAGTTCCGGGTTCGAGCAAATTTAAAAGTTTTAACAAAATGTTGCATGTGAATTCAGCGGCTGCTAATAGCATTTAAATCACAATGTTAGCTTAAATATTAATTGCATAGCTAAACAAAATCTCAACTGTGATCGTTTACAGCACTCAAAACTTTTTCGTATAACGGTTAGTTGAGTTTGAAATACCTGTTGAAAGCGATGCTAATAACATTAAATGGCAACTTAACATGCGCTTAACATATGTTAAAGGCAAGCTCTGTAAAGCGCTTTGTAACTTTAGTTGGGTTTATTAGGGCATTGAAGCAACAACTTTATTGTATTGTTTCCGCTGGCTTTTTAGCTTCTCAATTCAATTAAATGCGTTCCACATTTTCGGCACAATTGTTGTTTACACACTCAACTACACACACAGACAGACAGAGAGAGTTAGAGACAGAGAGAGAGAGAGAGAGAGAGAGAGTCGGAAACGGGATCGGTGCTACGTATTTTTATAGCATACACTTTTGGCCTGGTTGGCAGTTAAGTAGCCAAAGGGCTGCCTGCAGCTAGCTGCTGTTTGTTGTTGTTGCTGCTGGCTTTGCTGGTTTGCTTTGGTTTGGTTCGGGTTTTCGGATAGCGAAACTTTGTTAACTGGCGACCGCCGACGCGCCACTCGACGCGCTTGACAATATTTGCGCTGCATTTGTTGTTGCAGCTGCCGGTTGTAGTTGCAACATGCCGTTGTTGCTGCTATTGTTGTTGCAGCTGCTTGTTGGCTTGGCAATTGAATTTAAGTGGCTGCAACAGCAACAAAGTCAATGACTCGACTCGCATTCGCTTTTGGCCACTTTGTGGCAGCAACAAAATATGTTGATAGTTTTTATTTTATTTTTGGTGTTTGTTTTTTTTTTTTTTTTGGGGTTTGGTATTATTCCACATGTAGCATCATCATCAATTTTCATTGTAACGCGATTAGGCGCCGGAACTTTGGCCAGCAACCGGATTTCGTGCCTAACATCATTTTGACCTACAGCCCAAACGGGTACTCCTACAGCCCTATACCTATACGCCCCCGAACCCCGCCCCCTGATTCTAGCAAATGGTGTACTCGCGAGCATTTATAAATGATGAGAGCGCGCGTTTTGCGACCAGCTAACCCCGCACCTCGACACACCCCCCTGTGTGCAGCTCAGCATCTGTTTCATGTTGTCGGCGTATCATTTTTCTATGGCCATGTGTAATTTATGCCCCATTAGTTGTTGTTGTTGTTGTCGCCGCTGATTGTTGCTGTTGCTTTCATATATTTCTATATACTCTATATATATATATATATGTACGTATTTTCTATATTTACTGTGCGGCCATTTTGTCCATAATCTTTTGGGCAGCTCCATTGTTTGCCCATTTTTTTTGGTGGCTCCATTTCTGATAGATAGACACATGCTTCTTTGATTTATGAATGCAAACGAGCCAAGCAACAACTACAACAAACAGAACCCAACAACGTGTTTAGTCAGCGTGCCGCATTTGGCTATTTCTGTTGCCTCACGCAGCGTGTTTTTTTTTGCGGCAATTAGCATGGCAGTATGATACCTACAATTTCATTAGCAAAGTTTAACAAAACAAGAAACAAAAGCAATCAAAAAATATACCATAGTTCTTTTAGTTCCCCTTAAACTAAGTAACTTATTTACGATCGAATGTAATCTTGAGTATTTTATATAAGACAACATGTCTGAACTTTTAAAGCGAAAATTCGAAGATAGTTCAAAAACAATATGAAAATATACTTTTAACTTTTGCGAGAACTAAAAGCAAAACTTAAAAGCTTTTAGCAATCAATTATTTCCTTTTTATGTTAATGGACTTCTCTTGCACTTACCCTTTCACCTGAGTTAAAGATATTCCTGTCTTTTAATAACAATACTAACAATAATAAAATAAGAACACTAATAAGGCATACTATACTATACGGCACTCCAAAGTTTACTTTCTTAATTCCAATTGAAGCTTCAAGTGTTACTTAAAGCACTTCTAATTGAGCTATTATTAGATAAACTACCTATAATACACATTCTTTTCAATTTGTTTCCTCACAATGCGCTAACTGCAACTCAATCAGCGAATGGGGAACGAATCCAATTGAATTGAATCGAATCGCGGCGAAGAGTTGAAGAATTCAAGCGAATTTCGCTGCCGCCGCAGTTCTAATGAAGCAATTTTCACTAAAAGCAGTTACCACAGCAGCCCCAGACCGAGACTCAGAGCCCGCCTCATATGGTTAGCTTTTTTTAGTCAACTCGTAGCAGCCGCTTACCATCCCCTTTGCTACGGCGCGTGTTTGTTTCAAAGCTCAAATTGCAAGTGCCTTGCAGCAGGCGGTGAATGCGAAAAACTGCAGCTGACTGCCAGTTGCTACGGCTTGGCTTGGCTTGGCTTGGGTTGGCTTTTGCAATTATCCACAAAAATATCCACATCAAGCTGGGCTAACACCATACCCTACTAACCCCCCCTGCGCTACGCCACTGGCTTTGCAATGCTTTCAGCACTTGGCAGCTACGTGCGAATTTATTGATAGCGATATTTTTGGACTGAGCTTAGTGTGAGGGCCAACAGCGACGGCGGCTAAGTGCATTTTACATTTCCGGTCAATGGCGCTAACCTCACGACTCAACTGCTTAACCTCAGCAGTCGCGCCCCCACCACCCTCTCGCCCACGGCCTTCTCTCTTACAACATTTCTTATTATGTTCGCTTTGGTTTTCATTTGCTTTTCATTTGCCATTACTTGTTAGCAATTTGCGTCACGCTCTTTGGCCATTGAGACCTTTTGGCGAACATTGGTGTAATGGCAGCGGGGCCAATACACCGAGAGAAAATAATAAAATAGGTAGTTTAATTTAATCAAGTGCAAAACGTTGTTAGTATTCAGAAGCATATCGATTCTAGAAGATTTTCCTTTATTTCCAGAACTTTCTTCAAACCTTATATTCCAAAAAAAAACCCAAATAGAGAACTCTAAGAATAGAAAAGAATTTCTTACTAAAATTACAAATGATATCAACATTGAAATTTCTTATTTGTAGAATTCATTTTTTAACGCAAACACAGAACTAAAATTTAAATATTGTGTTCGTTTATTGAATACGCTTGTACTTTATGTACGCAAGTACTTTTATAAATAAATAATAAATTGTACGAATTTCTAATCTATTTTGTTTAATTTTCTTACCATTTACTTTACATTTTAAAAACCGGAATAATTTAAAAAAATTAAATTATTAAATTTGTTCATAATGGCACTTTAAGCTGAAGGAAAATTCAATTACAATGTTAAAATTTTGAATGCACATTTTCTTTGAGTGTATCCCATACCCAGCCCCCTTGCAGCCAGGCTGCGTACGTGTCGTGGCGCCTGGCTTAAGGGTTAGCATTTTGGGCCAAGTGTCGACACTTTTCGCAACTTTCTTCTGCTTGGCACTTGCTTTGTAATTTTTATTGGCTCTGAAGTTTACTCTCTATCTTTCTCTCTCCCTCCCATCTCCACTCGCTCTCTCTCTCATATTCATTTGTAAATGGCGCACATAAATTTATTTGTTTGTTACAACAATGGCCAATGCCTACCCCCTAGCCCCTATATCCTTCCCGCTAACTCCCTCACAAAAGTCCTCTCTAGAATTTGATGCGTGTCTCGTTTCACATATTTTGACAATTTCATTGTCTTTTGTTTTATTTTCTGTTTTTTTTTTTGTTTGGTTTTCTCTTTCAAATGATAATTTTTTGCAGGGTGGGGTTTGAGGGGGCCTGCTTTTCATGTAAAGAGTGTCACGTTCTTTGAGCTCACATATATGAGGGCTCTGTTTTCGGGGGTTCTGTTGTTCACTTGCAAATGCTTTTATGTTCAAATAACAAGCCATAAACATTTTTTGTTGCTGTCATGCGAGTCGCTAACCGTTTTCGCGCTGTTTGCATGCGTTTTAAAACGCGCGCACGCAAAAAAAAATGCAAAATACAAAAACAACAACAAAAAATCCAAAAAGGAAAACAAATAAAAAATGATAAACATTTTATTGCGCACGCAAAACAAATGAACTAAATGGCTTTGGCGCATTAGAAAGCACACATGCACATATGTATATTGCAACTGGGTGGGGCGTGGCATTTGCGCCCATCATCTAGTACACAAATTGCCGGCACTTTTGTATTTTGATTGCCGCCTCTCAGCTCTTTTATGCGTTGCTCTTTGTTTGCTTTATTCTTATTGTAGCATTTGATTAGTTGACACTTTTTATGCCCAAAATACCCAAAGTGATTGTGTAGAGCATCCCCCTCTCTGCTCCTAACAACCTCCTGCTTGCCACTCTATTAAATAGCTTCACAAATTGGCTGGCAAATATAAAAATTGCTGATATCCTCTTTGCCAGCATTTTGTGTACCTGTAATTTTTCTTTTGGTTTTTATACTCGTTCACGAAGTGAGAAGAGAATATTGGGCTTGGCAATGTCCGTCTTGCTGTCCGTCCGTCTTGAAACTTGGAGTACATACCCGTATATACCCGCGTCAAATAAAGTGTTAATTTGCGAAAATCTGTTTATCTCCCTTATATTTAAGACCATATTTTGCAGACAGATTAAAATTGACAAACATTTTGATACGTAAAGCTCTCGAATCTTTATCAAAACTGAGCCGATTTTCATGATTTTGATTGATTTTGATTTTGGCCATGATTGTCCTCTGGAATCTGCATTATTGAAAATACAATATTTGTTTTAAAATTTTTTGGTATACATAAAAATGAGGGGAAGGAGTGGCAGCTACAATAGATTGATATATAAAATCAATTTTGGCCTTAAAAATTTTTTATAATATAATTCTAAAAGGAATTTTTTTTAAATTGTATTTTAGTATAATATTTATATATATTTTACAATTATAATATATATACATAGACTCAGACTTAGAATATTAACTCCGCTCTTCCATTCCATAGCTCCCACAGCAAACTGACTAAGTCTTGTAAGAGTCAATTGCTTAACTACCCGAATATGTAGCCCAAATGTGCTGTCAGTTGTTTACGTTTAAATTAAAAGCCTTTAGCTACTATTAATAAAATCACATATTAGATGTGAAGGGAATTATTCAATTGCCATTTAATTGAATAGTCCCAAAATTCAGATGAATTCAATAACTAACGGGTTAAATTCACCTTGAAACCATATTTGCAAACAGCCAGTCAACAAAGACCTTTGGCTAGCTTTTTGTGCCTCGATTGCTTTCCATAAATTTAACATATACATATGTGTGTATGCTCAGCCAGAGATATCCACGCACACACATGCCTCATGCAACACCCATTTTGTGTACGAAATTTCTAAATGGAATTTAATTTCCGGATTAGAATAGACATTTCATGCATTTTGGGGCTAAGCTAAACTATGGCATCCCGTAGCTGGCTCTACAATTTGGTCTCCAGCTTGGTCTCAGCCGTTGGCCCATGCCTCAATGGGCAATTATAACAACAACATCAACGGCAGCATTAAGAGCGTCGAGCTTTGTTCGGGCGTGGCATAGGTCTAAAAATTTCTCAAGCTTTGCGGATTTTTATGCTCTTACCTGGGAGGCATGACGATTTTGGAATGCATTTTGATGGGACCTTATTCGTATTTATATAATAATTAAGAAGGATAATCATTCCTTAATTAAAAACATTTTCCCCTAACTATATACAAGTATTGTATATTAAGCAGAATTTCCATTTTATCGCTGTCTTATCTCTCTTACCAAATATAAATATTGACACTGGTGGAAAGGAAAGTATATTGCCTGGGTGATTGGAATATGCTTGCCTGAGTTATTTTTTCAGTAGTATAAAACATTTTTTATGGAAAGTTAGCGAAACATTTTTTTTGTATTGTCAAAACAATTTTTGCTTATTATGTTAAGAGTTGTAATACTACAATAAATGACGATATAATAATGAACACTTTAAAGTGCTCGCAGAGCCTTGATCAACATAATATCTCTTGTGCTGCTGTCAGCTGTAGCAACTAATCTAATATGCGTAATTAGGGTATTTAGTTTTCGGCTTAGAAATAGCTGTTTTTCTCTATTGTTTAAAAATTTGCTAGCTTGCCAATTTTCATGTACGTATTTTGTTGTAAATTTGTAATCCTCACAAAATCCAAATGCAAACACAACTTCAGACAGAGCAAGAGAGAAATAGAGAGAGAGAGAGAGAGATAGTCGGAGCATGTAGCGCCCAGAGATATGCTTTGATTGAGACATGACAGTTCTCCTCTCCGTCTCCATCTCCGTATCTGTCTCTTTCCCTATTCATCCCAAAAGCATTTGTTCAGGAAACTGCCTCAGATTTATGTTGTTCGCATCGAGTTATTAATGCAATTTGATTTACCAACAGACAATGCCGATAACGACGATGATGATGCTCACTAGGACTAGGATGATGATGATGATTGCACTTGATATGGTCGTTGATGAGTTGACAATGTAGGTTAGATGCGTCTGAGCGCTCTCTCACCTTCCTAGTGACTTTAGTGGGCGTCTCATTTAGCTAAAACTAAATTTTTTAATAGAGTGAAAATTACCGGAAACACAATTAAAAATGGGGTTTGCCATGAAAAAGCAGGCAATGCTGTTCTGAAAAAAAATTCATAAAGGCAAATGAATTACTGCACTGGGACAGCAGGTGGCAGGTGGCAGGTGGCACACATGGCCAAAAGCTGCACAAATCCAGACAAAAGAGCGCAAGAAAACAAAAGAATTTCATAGCTGAAAGGCAGCACCGAGTCCTCAAATCATCCAGAAAATGGAGCGCCACCCACGGACGCGTGTGTATGTGTGTGTGTGTGTGCCGGAAGCACCTTGTTTTCGGCGACCTGTTACCCTCCCCAACTGACTTCCCACTTAGTGCTCACAGCTTACAACGTTTATGGTGATGTTGTGATATACATAATATGTTCATTGTTTTTAAAACAACAGGTTAAACAGGCTGCCTGATGAGCGGTAGCTAGAAACTACCCAGAGTAAGAGAGAGATAGAGAGAAAGGGAGGGAGAGAGAGAGGGGATGGATAAAGAGAGCGAGAAATTAAACTGCAAAGCGAAACGTGAAAACATGCCAAAATAAACGAGAGCCGTTCAAGTCATTTTTAATGGTCAAATAGACAATATAAAAAATTTGGCTTATATATTTCAGACTTCGTAAAGGAAAGAAAACCACAAAATGCCCGGTTCGAATATTAGTGTAAAGCTTAAATTTGATGTCTATATTATATCTATTTATTCTCCGTACTTAAAAAGTTTTACTGATCGATAGTTTTACAGAAAAAATACAATAAAATTAGATGGATATTAAGTTTGTTGTTGGACTTAAGAACACTACGATCCTCCCACCAAATTAGTTAAGCAAAGCCTGGCCGACGGTCTCAATCTTAGACGTGTGGTAGGTAAGCCATCTTTAGCCTCTGCTTGCACGTTAGCCGACAAAGTTTGTGTCTGCGTGTTTGCTGCTGTGTTAAATAATGAATGAATGAATGAATGACCAACTGATGGTATGAATGCATGTATTAATGAATGAAACATACCTAAACTGGCGTTTGGCGCCCCAAGTGCAAGCGCCAAGACCCAAAGAGGAGCCGACGGCAACAACTGAAACAGGGGCAAGTTTAACATGAATTATAATGTGCGGAAAAGTTTCATGAAGACAGGCCAAGGGGTTTTTAGAGCGAGGAAGTATGGGGTGGAGGGACAATAGTATACAAACACACACACAGTCCGTTGCCGTTCCGGTTGGCCTGCCAACTGGGCTCGGACTCTACGACTGGCACTGGAACTGGGAAATTTTTTTGTTTTTTGTTTGTTTTTTTCTCTTGTATCTGTTACATACAATTTGTTTTAATTGCGCAAAGTAGTTGGCAACACTATTAGTGTAGCCAATTAATTTTCATTTAACAAGCAGCCCGCAGGATTCACGTCTCTCCTTGTTGCTGCCCTTTGTTTTTTACCCTGTTGTAGCCGTTGTTGTTGTCGTGTGCGCTTTGTTAAGACATTTAAAACACTTGCATCTTCTCGCTGCTGACTTCACATTTATCAATGATTTAACAGCTTTATTTTTCCTGATTATAAACTTAAATGCAGCTCATATTTTAGCGAAATTGAAGCGAAAAACTTGCAAGTTTTTGAGCATTTTGCATAGTATCATCATGGAACAAATTATTATTATTTGTATACGTATGAAAGCCAGCAGAAGGAGACATCTCAGATCCTATAAAGTATATTTAATTAAGGTTACGATCAACAGCCGAATCCGTCTGTCTGTATAAAAGCGTCGATCTCGGAAACTATAAGATCTAGCGACTTAAACTTACCGAATATAGACTCATCCATGGCACGCGCAGATCATGTTTATTTTAAATGATCGATAACCCACCCCGTTTTCCCAAAATGTATATATTTATTTTTACGTGGTATTATAATTATTAGTAGAAGAGAATATAGTTATAAAAGTTAGGTTGATAACTCTTATGTATAGCACTGGCCACTAAACCTTCAGCTAAGATACACTAGCCTGGCATTCGAGCCCGAGTTCTCTTTACTCTCTCAGAAAAGTATTATTGTTAAGCATTTACAACATAATTTTTTGATTTAGACCTTTAAAAATGTGAGTTTAAGCCAATGAGTAGTAAAAACAATTTCCGAAAAGTCTTATATTGATTGAATTTATAGTAAGAAAACTGACGTGTTCATGCGGACAAGTACATTTAAGCATCCAAAGTCTGAAAATATTAAACCAAACTCTTATAGTTTCGGAGATATGCTCAAAAACCTGGGTCAAAAACCCGATAAGTATCGATGATAAGACGGACAGACGTGACGGATTATCGAAAATTTGAAATAAAGTTTAGGTTTCTACCAAAATCGACTCGGCTAGTGGTGCTGATCACGAATATATATATACTTTATGGGGTCGGAGCTGCTTCTGCCTGTTAGATACATTTACCCTTTTTACCTATTTTCAATGGGTTCAGGGTATAAAAATAAAAAGAACCAACGCCTTGCATTGCTCAGCTGTCAGCGCATGTGATGTAAATAATATTTTGTAGCTGCGCTTTTTATTTTCCAGCGATGCGAAGCACCGCGATGCGCGGTTTTCAACAATTTTTAATTAATTTGCGCAAGGACAATGCAACGTGACAGCAGCTGCTTGGTATTAAACTCACGTAAGTGGGCTTAAGGCGTAGCATTGACAAAGCAAATGAAGGCATAAAATTAAAATTGTTGCGAATTTCTGCAGCGGCAGCTACAACAACTTTAGTTAATCAAATGACATGCAACAGCCACACACACATACACACAGACACGCACGCAGGCACACAGAGCTGGTGCAGAGCTGTGCTGGGTGTGGCTGCCACACACATAAATCACAGCTTTCGCATTTACCGTCTACCTGCCATCCCACTCTTGCTTTTCACACACCAATCTACTTAATTGCTTAAACAAAATGCTGCGCACTATTGAGCAATTATGCAGTCGCCGCCCCTTCCCTTCCCCTCCCGCTCGTTCTCTCCGGCCCTTCACAAAAGTATGCAAAACTTGATGCCAGAAATTAACAGGCCGCCAAAATGTCTTAATATATTCAACGATTTCGCGTTCGTCGTCAGTTATTCGGCTCCTGCTCCTTTATTATATAATTTATGCGCGTTTTAATTTCATTTTGTGCCTAACAAATGCCACGCCCATTCGCCATCATAACGCGCGCGCCAACCCAGCGAAATATGTTATTTTGACACCTTCAAGGTTGCGCCCCTCAGACACAATAGTCAGCGCACCCATAGGATATCCCCAAACCTCGTCGACTAAAAAAGGGTCGAAGGTGCCCCAGGACCGGCGGCAGCGGCTGCTGGAATAAATACGGCAACAGATTGTTTCACCCTTGTGGCAAAGGATATTAACAGATTTTTATCGGCGTTTATGTAACGGCGGTTGGTAATTTACATGAAACTTGCGAAAGCTCGATATTGATTTATTCGTCTGCGCTCCGGTTGTTATCGTTTATTTCGATAGTACTCTATAAATTTATAAAATAAATTAATGCGACGAAAATAACTTATTTTAAAAATATACAGTAATTGGGGATTTGAGAAGAGTTTTGTTATATATGGTCGATAACTTAAAATTAAACTACTCATCTTTTCAAAGTTTAAAGGAATCGGGAAATGTTATTGATAATAAATTCTATGAAGTATTTATGTATTAATATACTCACTTCTCTATATTATGAATTTTTTAGATTATAAAAACTTGCGCTTTGGTTTGTGCATAGATTTGGATGCTCTTGTTAAGCACTGAAAATTTGAAAGCACTGAAAATGTGTGTATGTGTGACTTTGTAAATGTGTGTAAAGAGAAGAACCCAGCGGCGAGCTGCCTTTACATACATTTAAACACCATTGCATTTATATACACATACACAAAATCACATAGAAATCCACACAAACATACGCCGCATGCTTCGAGTTTTACTCTTAGCTGCGTATGGGCCCTCTATGGAAAATGAATTTTATTTAATAAGTCTGTAGTAGTTGAATTCCTTTTTTTTATATATGGGGCGAATGGGGGAGATATCCAAAATCCGAAATATTCCTGATCTGCGTCTACTCTACGAAAACAGAATAAATTAAATTTGGTGGTAGCTCTTATAGTCTCTGAGATGTGCTGGGAAAACAAAGGCTTACACTTTTATCGATAATGGAGCAAACTATCGAAAAAAGAAAAAATACGTACAGTATATAAAAACTCTCAACAAAATTAAAATCAGTTTTTTCTTGTTTTAAATTTAATAATAATTACACTAAATAATCACAATTAAATGAAAGCAAATCACAATTTTATTTCTTTCTAATTCAAAGAGATTTTTGTTTGTTGAATAACTTCTTGAAATATCCAGTTTCAGATTTATCTGACAGCTTATGACTCACTGGATGGGCACCTTTTCGCTGTACATGGGAGGCAAAGTCGAGGGATACGCCTGTTGCGAGTCCTGTTGATAATTGTAAGCCTCTTGTGCTGGTGGCACATATGCCCTTTGTGTTGATGTAACAGCCACCCTCTGTTGTGGCATGGCTACATATTGGGTTTTCTGGACACTACCACTGGTGTTACTCGCATCGTGGCCATGCTTGGGTTAACTGCTACTGTAGCTACCCCATTGGTGGGCACCAAAATCACATTGCCATTCATCATGAGTCTGCAGCGCCGAACATTGCTCCGACGAGTCCTTGGCGATGATAGCACTCGCATTCGACAATATTGATCTGCTGAACCTGGGCCATATTGTGTCTAGAATTCCCTGCAAGTGGTTCGAGTCGCAACTGAACACCAGCTATGCGTTAAGTGTCGCATTTATAGGTTCAAATGCTCGCCAGCTATCAGATATCAGTTATCATAAGCCTACACTATTAACAATAGAAATTTGCAGTGATTCATTCCCCAAACAATGATAAGGCATAACGAAGTTGATAATGTTCAAGGGGGATCCGAGTTACCGTCGCCAGGGATTTATAATTGATGGTATAAAACTCGCAGCTAATTTTAAAACTTTTCTTTCTTAATAATTTGAATTGATTCGGGCTTAAAAATCTGGTTATATTTTATAATTTGTTCTTCAAAAATGTTTTGTTTAATTTGTAAAGGTAATCTGAATGGACAATTCAATTTGTTCACTATATTTATATATATATAATCTAATCTATTTATATAAAAAATCTAAAAAACAATGTTATTTTGAATATCGAAATATCATAATATTCAATAAATCTTTAATATTTAATTTTATAATTTAATAATTATTAAAATAGCTTCAAAAATGTTTAAAACAATTTTAAAAGAAATTGTTTCCCTTTTACTTTACTTTAACACATTTAGTATCTAAGAAATACAAGATAGATATTAAATTTTAATATGAAATATATATACATGTATAACACACATATATGTATAATATTTGGGCAAAACCTATTTGAAATCATGTTAAAAATGGGTAAGTGTGTGTGTTTTTAATTTAATTTTTATTTATTTTTATACATTCTTAAATAAGAACTTAATACTAGACAATATATTCATTATTGAAAGAACTCTGAAACTTGAAATATCCAAGCTTTAATATATACGACAGTCTTCTTAGTTGGCGGCCACCATATCATTGTATTTGGGGGGCAAGGCGGAGGGAAACGGTTCCTGTGAAGCCTGCCAATCGATGGCCGTTTGTGCGGTTGTCACGACTCCAACTTGTTGTGGTGCCACAGCCACTTGTTGTGGAACGTTGACGGCTTGAGTGGTTGTAGATACCACAACTGGTGATACTCCCCTCGGGTTCATGCCACGGTTTACCGTGACTGCAGCAGCACGCGTTGTGGGCACCACAACCAAATTGCGCTCCATCATGCGCCTGCAGCGGCGGCAGGGACGACCCCACACCCAAGGACGCAGCACATAGAGGAGGCCACGGCGATGGTAGCACTCGCAGTGAATATTGACCTCTTGCACCACTGCCATATTGCTGTAGTATTCCTTGTTAGTCGTTTGGTGTTTTACTAACGTTCAGCTACGACGCGGCTGTTGCATTTATAGTCCACAATGTATGCCAACCGTCGCTATCAGCTATCGTAATCCCACACTTATATTATCGCCAATTGTCGTGAAACATGGCCAAGTTAGTGTTGTTGTCTCGAAGACAGTGATCGGCACGTCCTTGACAGTGA